>JASPKZ010004212.1:0-222500 GCA_030220185.1 Diploptera punctata | reverse complement strand
TATTATTATTATTATTATTATTATTATTATTATTCAATCTCCAAATATTTTGAAACCCTATTTTGCCACAAAGGCACGTTAGGGTTGTAGATTACTATAACACTATTTTACTATACATTGTAAAACAGAAATATTACCTTATGGTTTTGAATGAGTGTTATGAATTAAATATATCGTCTATAAGTGTCTCAGAAAATACTACATATTGTTATGAATGTGTGTTATGAATTTCATAAAATATTTATAATTATCTTGGTTCTTTAAAATCACTTCATACATCTAGGCAGAAGCCACATCATCATTTAAAAGAAGTTTAACCATAATCGTTGTCTTTCGAATATGGGACAATTATATAAACCATGTTTTACAGATTGTATTGATTCTTGACATTTACAATTATGATCACTGTCTGGGTTAATATTAAGTGTCAGTTTCACCAACAGAGTAACTGTATTACGTCAGTTTTCCCCATATATAATACATAGCTTAAACTGGCGTAATACAGTTACCTCTGTTGGTGAAACTGACCCTAAATCTCCTAAAATAACTTACAAATTTTCCATGGCCAGTCATAAATTGAGTTAAAATGAAATTTGGAATAAAATGTTTTATATTTAGCCTCTGGTGTACTGTAGGAAAGAAGAGCTCTTTAGTCAAAGCACCATTTACACTCCTTGTCCAATGTTAATTCCAATCAGTGATGGTATAGTCCAAAGTTTATTTTTAACGTAGGATATTGGACACTTTGAAAATGAATAATGAAGCTCAGAAGATGCTGCAGATTTAGCTAATTGATCAGCACGTTCATTTCCCACATACACATAAGTCAATGTAATAATCAATATTTCATTCTTCTGATACTTGATTTATATTAGGATAATTACAGTATCGAATATGAAAAATGTCCCGCGCCGTAGCCGAGCGGTTAAGGTAGGAATCCTTGGCGCAGAGCTACGGGACTTGCGCTGGTTCGAGTCTCCATGGGGGAAGAAATTTTCTCATGGTATTTCGGCCAGTATGGGACCGGTGCCCACCCAGCATCGTGAGGCAATTGGGTAGCTACAATAAGTAGCGGCTCCAGGTTGAGGAACCAGCTATAACGGCTGGGGGACTCGACATGCTAACCATATGTCACCCCTACACTGGCTGTTGATCATCTACCTCTGTGATTGACACATGTGGATGTGAAGGGCCAGCAGCCGGCTGGTAAAAGGGCAACCGCTGAAAAGTGGAAAGACCCTCAATCGGAATATGAAAAATACAATCATTCTTATCGCTTTCGAAAGAGGACAGATTTATTCTATTTTTACGCTGAATCTTTTTCTCTCTGTTACACCAATTCTGTATTTACTTTAAACGGCATTGGAAGTATTGGAGTTTAATTCTGTGAAATCTCATATGGAAGTCGCTACCATCATTATTGTACATTAGATCAAGAGCATATTTTGGAATTGTGTTACAAGCTCAATTTTAAACATTATTTTTTATACTATTCTTATTATTACTACTACTGATTTTCCCAATTCTATTAGTCTATCCCAGGGGTCACCAATTAGATTTTATGGAGGTCCATTTTCTAAGTAGTAAGTGGAGGTCTGGAACCATAGTTCATTAAACATACGAAGCTTTTATTAAATAATTAATATTATAAGGAAATTATTTAAATTGTGTTATGGGTATGAATTGCACAAATTAAACAAGACACATGGTAAATACTAAAAGGATACAGCACAGTAGTACACAGTTATTAATTCTAATAATTATTAATAAGTTTACGATAATCTTGACATATGGTCAGAGTAATATTCAAATACCTCACTTCACAATTTCATGTTTTTCACGATACCAGGTTTCAAATGGAATTCCAGCAGTAGTTCCAACCGAGCCAATAATAATAATAATATCATGACATGAAATTTCGTACGACTGGTTGTATTGAATGTTTAAACGGTTTTAAAAATTTGTATTGATTCTATATTTAACCGGTCCGGAAACCAAAGCTCCAGGATCCGGATCCAGACCGCGGTCCGCCAATTGGTGACCTCAGTCTATGCTTTTAATTTCATAATCTTGTTTACCACCTTTGGCAATAAAATTATCTCCTATTCGTATTATAATTTTCCCAATTCCACCTTCAATTCAATATTAAATCTTGGCTTGATCCTCTATATATGTTATTAGATTTCTCCAATTTAATAGTGAAGCCCAATTTCGAGTACTCCTCCAAAAGTTTTCTGGACATATATTCCAAATCTTCAAAATCCAATGCAAGTATTAGTGTAACTGATCGTCAGCAAAATGTAATGAATATACCATATTTTCTCCTACTTTAACGCCCAAATCTTTACATTTTATTTTCCTCTGTTATAAATATTTTGTTAAATAAATTATAAATAATGTTAATGACAAAGAACATTCCTGGCGAAGATATTTAGCAACTTTAAAGCCAGGTGACAATTTTCTTCCTATTTTGATTTTTGAACTGGAATCTGAATATAAAAAAATTATTATTTTAAGAAAGTTGTTAAAATTAAATAACTTTAGAATTTTCCATAATTTCATCCAAGGAACTTTATAAGTCAATAAAGGCAATAAATGTAGTGGTCAATCTCGTGCTTTCTTTTTTTTTTGTTTCGATTGCTACGAACGAATTACAAAATAAATCAAGAATCTTCAATACAATAATAAGAACCATAGTAAGCAACATATGGGCAGAAACTTGGAAGTTGAAGTATCAAACAAATTCTAAATTACTATCTAAGAAAATGGACTTTGGAGAAGATCATCTTTAATATTTAAAAAAAAAGATTAGAAACAATATCCATCCATCCATAGTAATTCTGTCCGAGGGCAGATCTTTCACTGCAATCATAGCATTTTCATGCTGTACTTTGCAGCTTTACTAGGGAATTATAGGTGTGGTAGCTTCCGATTGCTTTCCACACCGGTGAAGGTTGATGATGATAATGATAAGTATGATGATGATGGCCGGATGATTTTTGGGGAAAGTTGGGCCCTAAGCTTCCTGACATTTGTCTTACAGGTGAGGAAAAACCCCGAAGAAAACCTCACCCAGGAGCCAGTTCCGACCGGGAATCGAACCCGGGCCTTCTGCGTGACAAGGCAGCACGCTACTTCGAGATCACAGCGGTGGACAGAAACAATATAATAAAAACTAAAATGGGAGTAAAACTAATTCTATGTTGGAATATGTACAAAAAACAGCAAAGGTATGGCCATGTGATAAAAAAAATATGCAGAACGACTACCGAAGCAAATGTTGGAATGGCTTCCGCCCGAGAGAGACCATAAAACAACGACGAGAGAGAAAATAATAAAATAAATGACAATGGAGTAGTTAAAAATCAGTATTTAACACACAGAACATCAAGCACCGGAAGATGTTTTTATTCATTATTAGGCCTATATTATAAATCGTTAAACCGATTTCAGATGAATGAATGATGATGATGATAATAATAATAATAATAATAATAATAATAATAATAATAATAACTAAATTATAAATCGTTAAATCGATATTAGATAAATTAGTAATAATAATTATAAAATTGAAATTAAGAATTGTGTTCCTCCCAGGGAATAAGTGACCAAGGAGATTTCAAAATGTTATCCGTTTCTAACATAACAAAATGCTAAAATAATTCGCTATCTCATTCTTGTATTTGTTAAATCGCATGGTTCCATATGCTAGAAAATCAAACTAGCAGGAAATCCCCTACGTCCTTGGAAGGACACTTGTTTCACACCTACATGTGAAATAGCAGCTGCTTTTACAGTTACGAAACATTTATGAATCATATGCTGTACCTCGAATAGCCAGGTACACGTAATAAAAATGACGTAGACATCTGTTGTCCTGATTTCCTCAATAAAACAACTATAAAAGTGTCAATACTACCCTAAGTATTAGGCCTAAGCATATCCTGAAACCTAGTTTACGTAATTTTCAGGAATAGAATATATATTTCTTTTTCGTTTATTTCTTAATGTATCTCATGTACAAAAATGAACGTCTCCCTTTCCGCCTCTTTAATAATATTAGTTCCACAAAAGATATGTATGTGGTAAAGACGGTTATAGCCATCATAATCTCCTGATCGTGCCACCATCTTGAGAATATGTGGATACTATCTTCCTTCAATCTTCCAAAGATCATCATCATCATCATCTGCATTCATGGATTAGGTCTGTTGACCCGTTCCGACTTCAGCCCATCTCTTTCTAGGTCTGTCCACATCTCGGGTGCCTTTAGGTTTGTATTTTGTTATTTGTTTGGATATCTATCTTCATTCATTCTGTCTATGTGCTGCTTCCATTTTTGTCTATATGTATCTATTTTATCAGTTATTGCAAATATTTCAAGTTCCTGTCTTATTTCTGTGTTCTAGATTCTATCTTCCTTAGTGCACCCTTTAACAGATCTCAAAAATTTCATTTCTGCCGCCGTTATCCTACTTAGATCTTGTTTTTTATGTATCCAGGCTTCTGAACCATAGAGCAGTACCGGTACTGCCAACATTTTATAAAATTTCAATTGGGTCTCTCTTGTTGTTTTGTTATTTAGTGATTGTTTTATCGTACCACATATTCCCTGGAATTTTGCTATTTTATTAGTTATATCATTATCTTCCAAAGATATTAATGAATTTTAACCAGATTTTTTTTGTATCTTTTTCAAAATAAATGTTAAAATGTGTGCGTGTTTGTTTCCATACCACACAATGTTTTCTTGGGCCACCTTCATCATAATCAATTCAAAATTGTCGCAATTTTGCGAAACAATTCAAAAGTTATAATCATATCTTCATCTTTCAATGGATTCTGGGACTACTAAATTTTTCGTAATGAAAAATACAGTTCCTTAGCCAAACGTGTTGCTATGATATCCCTTTTCTCCAGAAGTCAAGCGTCATACCAGTCCTTCAAATTGTATGCTAAAATATTCAATGAATCATTCTTCAAGCAATTAGAATCCAGAACAGCTCAAAAAGACTGGAATACCTCTATAGGGAGCATTCCAACTCTGCTAAGAATGAAAGCGGTTGCAATGTTTCGATTGATCAAAGGACACATTATTCTCGCTAAACATGTCCTTCGGTTATAGCAACTTGTTAGGTCTACAAACTGCAAACTGTGTATCGTTGATGTGGAAATGGATCAAACTCATCTTCAATCGTGCCGTGGACTACAACATCCAACTAAAATATTACAATCGTGCCGTGGACTACAACATCCAACTAAAATATTACAATCGTGCCGTGGACTACAACATCCAACTAAAATATTACAATCGTGCCGTGGACTACAACATCCAACTAAAATATTACAATCGTGCCGTGGACTACAACATCCAACTAAAATATTACAATCGTGCCGTGGACTACAACATCCAACTAAAATATTACAATCGTGCCGTGGACTACAACATCCAACTAAAATATTACCAATCGTGCCGTGGACTACAACATCCAACTAAAATATTACAATCGTGCCGTGGACTACAACATCCAACTAAAATATTACAATCGTGCCGTGGACTACAACATCCAACTAAAATATTACAATCGTGCCGTGGACTACAACATCCAACTAAAATATTACATTAGTACCTGTTGTATCAATCGTCCTCAACTAAAACAAAGTTCTGTTTGTAAAAAGTCGTCAAATATTAAAAACATCATGAACATCTATATTTTTAATCTTTGGCGACGTTTTATATAGAAAAGTTTTAGTTGAGAACGAATGTACAACAGGTACGCATTTTATTATAATTTTAAACTTTAATTAATAACCACAACAATGGTTTACCATGAAATTTAAAAGAATTAACATCGCCATGAATTATCGTCTTGTGGCGGAGGGGCCCAGTACCCAATGATCCAGACGATAAATCCAGGAAGCGTAAGCTGCTGGTCTATAAGAGGAAAGAGGAAGCGAAGAATAATCCACAAAGCGCGAATGGGGTTCGTTAGTTTTGCAACACAACCCATCTAGGAGAGACAACTCCGAAATTAAACAAATTAAACAGGGCAGGCTGAGCTCAGGAGTTGGGTGAAGGCAATCGGCCTAGGAAAGAAACCCCGAATAATAAACCCGCCATGAAAATGGGCTAGCAACCCACATCAAGGTTTATCTTATACATTGCTCGCAGTCCCAAGTATCAAGCCTAATTAGGGAAAAATGTCATATTCAAGACATAACCAATTTTATTATAGATAGACGAAAATATTGGAAAGGTCATATAGAAAGAATGGAAGACAATCGACTTGCAAAAAGAGCTAAAGAAGATAGACCAACGGACGAAAGAAGAACAATAGGAAGACCAGCCAAGAGATGGATAGACAGTGGCTGCACATCCAATACGTCTTCCTCCGAGGAGTGGTTTGGGAAATAAACAGGATGAAAATCCTACAAATTATGAATAATAAGAGAAAAATAAGTAGAAGAAGAACATCCATCTGATATCGAGCGTTATTGGGAAGCTAGAAAATTAATTAATCAACTACACTTTTATCAATGTGCTTGCCATTTACTAAATAAATAAATGGTTAAAAGAATTTCAAGACGGGATCAAATCAAAGTCAGCACAATGAGGGAAATAATGTAAGTTCAAAAATAACACATTAGACAAAATAAAATAAAAGTTTGAAATGGTATGGACACCTCATAAGAATGGAAAAAGATATAATACTAAAGAAGATCCTTGATTGTAAAGCTAATGGAAGAAGTGGAAGAGGCAGACATAGAGAACGTTGGATAGATGGAGAGAGGAGAAATATGGAAGCTAGAAATTTGAGGAAGAAGATAAATCATTTTGGGTTGAAGGAGAACACGGGTGTGAAATATTCCTATTAAAAAGAACAATTTAAAAACTTGGTGTCTTTAAAACTAATAAAAATATGGTTATAATATAGAATTTAAAGAAATTTAACTACACTGAAAACTAATATGTTTGTCTTATGCCCTGAGATTCCTATCACAAATTACTGTCTGCAAACCTACAACCAGACAGAATCGGGTGGATTCTGAAACACTGTACGCAAAGATGACCTGATATTATTATTTATTCTACTCTGTTATCTTCAATGTTTATAACCTAATTCATAACTAAAATCACGGTAATCTAGATTTATCAATTCCATTTACGCCCACGATAGCGTTATTTGTACTAATGGCATCATAACCAGATAATTATCATCATGCTACGCCATACATGAGCCTATGACACATACAACACACACGCAAACTTGAAATGTATCATATTCCACATTCATGATATTCTTAAATGCCAGTCTTTGTCCATGTTAACGTTTTATTTATTTATTTATTTTACATTTTCATTCATTATAGGTACTCAGTTAATATTAGGCCTACAGAATGATGAAATAAACCATAAAATAAAATAAATAAAAATTTAAACGGCATTGTCAGGAACAAACACACCACAAAAATAATTAAATATACTGTATTTAAAATAGTAAAATGCGTAAGTGCATATTAATTAGAAATCCGAAACTTGAAAGTAGAAAATCAGAAAAAAAAAATACTGGTAATAGATATGGATTTTTTTGCGGATATCAGCAATTATATCTAGACACAATAAAATTTTAGTTGAAGCTATTCCGAAAAAAAACTGAATTGTAAAATTCTGTAAGTGATTACGTACCGGTATATAAAAAACTGGAACAGTATGAATACGTTAAGAGAGGCTACTTCAGATAATATTAACCAACTAACTCATTGGCACTATCGAACCCGTAGGTTCACCGCCGCGCGGACATAAGCTCTCCATACACCCCTATCCTGAGCTTATGTTTTCCAATCATTCCCTGTATAATCCACTTCCATCAAATCATGGTTAATGTTACTCTCCCACCTCATTCTTGGTCTACCAGCTGGGTGTTTTCCCCTCTGGCTTTCCTACAAGAAGCTTCCATGCACGTCTTTCATTCCCCATTCGTGTCACGTGTCCAGTCCATCGCAATCTACGAGACTTAACTGCTCTTCTTATATCTGGCTTCCTATAAAGACCATTAAGTTCACAGTTATGTAGTCTTCTCCATTCACCTGTCTGTTCATCTCTCTTTAGTCCAGTAATTTTCCTAAGAGCTATATTTTAAATACTCGTAATTTCCTTTACTCTCTCAATGTAAGAATGCATAGGTCAATTGGATACAGACTAAAAAAAACGAAGAAACGATAAATAAAATTAAATAGAGATTGAGGGAGATTAAAGGAAATTGAACGACAGAGGGGAATAAAGTCAATTAATTAATTGAACACCAGAGAATTATTGACACATGAAACTGGGATATATATATGTGTGTGTGTGTGAATGTGTGCGTGCGTGTGTGCGCGCGCGTGTGTGTATCTGCCACTGCGGTCTAGGGATAACATCCTTCCCCTGCACACATCTGGCCTGAATTCGACTAATATGGATGAGAATTTTTCGAGTTTTTCCTTAACTGTAAAACAAATGTCAAGACATCTAAGGTCTTAAAAAGTTCCTGAATAGTAACTGGTCACATTTTTCATATTAAAAATGAATAAATGGAGTGTCTTGTCTTAAAAGTTATTTCTGTCTCAGAGTTAGCTACAGTTTTAAACTGATCACTCATCTGTATAAATCTTCCTTATGTCCTCGTATGCTCAAAAAAAAATGTATCTCTATGATTCAGAATTAAAAATTCTTTAAGCGACATAGAATTTAATTTTTAGCAGGTTGCAGAATGTTTCACATTTTCCTACGTCCAATGACTTTACTCTCATTCTCATCCACATGTCTGTCATTCCATCGTCTAATCCTTCTTTCTCTCAAAACACCATTAATCCACGTAATTTTTGGCCGTCCTCTTCTTCTTCTTCTTCTTATTCTACCAAGTAGCACCCATTCTAGTATTCTTCTTGGGAATCTGTCTTCTGTCATTCTTTTTACATGACAATACCATATTAATTGTTTGTTTTTATGAAATCCACAATTAAATTTCGAACATTCATAGTAAATATAAATTAATACTAAACATATTCAATTTGCCATGTAACATAAATATTTAAAACGATATATGTACGGCACAAGTAATGTTTTAAAATACTATAATAATAATAATAATAATAATAATAATAATAATAATAATAATAATAATAATGATAATGATATTGATTTATTTATATACAGAATTTTAATGTTTACACATCTTTCTGTGCCTAAAGTTTTTTTTTTTTTTTCTCCATTCGTCTCCATCCAATCCATGTCCTCCTGCATCCACGAGTTTCGATGATATTGATAATGAATGATAATGATAATCATAATGATGATAATGATAATAATAATGATGATGATAATGATAATAATAATGATGATGATAATGATAATAATAATAATAACAATAATAATAATAATAATAATAATAATAATAATAATAATAATTGTCTGTGGTCTCTGAGTAGCGTGCTGCCTTGTTACACAGCGGGCCCGGGTTCGATCCCCGGTCGGGACAGTTTTTCTGGGTGAGGTTTTTATCGGGGTTTTTCCTTACCTGTAAGACGAATGTCAGGAAAACTTTAAGGCCCAAACGGTCCCCGAAATCATACGGCCATCGCAATCATCATCATTTATATTTATCTTAGGTTAAGCTTAGGATTAGGGACTCTCCTGGCACACCATTATCATCATCATCATTACCCATCATATCATCGGGGCAACGTAACCCCACCTTCCAGGCGCCACAACCTCAGAAGTGGGTTACAAGTACGCCATGCCAGGAGAAAAACCAGGGATGTCGAAAGACAAACCTGGGGCATTTGAAAAAAAAAAAAAGTATTTATAATTACTCACTGGCACTATCGAACCCGTATGTTCATGGCCGCGCGGACATAAGCTGAGCTAATACTTTCCAATCATTCCCTGTATAATCTACTTCCCTCAAATCAAAGTTAATGTTATTCTCCCACCTCATTCTTGGTCCTACAAGAAGCTATCTTTCTGTGCCTAAAGTTTAATTTTTTTTCTCGACTCGTCTCTCTCCATCCACTCCATGTCCTCCAGTCCTCTTGTTCTCATTCCAGTTCTTATTTCTTGCATCCACGATTTCGAGGTCTTCCTTTCCTTCTTCTTCCAGGTGGACAATATTCCAAGGGTTTTCCTGGGTAACCTTTCTTCTTGCATTCGTCGTATGTGCCCATACCAATTGAATTGCTTGTATCTTATATAATCTACTATTGAATATCTAATATTCATTTTTTCTCGTTTGACAGTATTTCTTTTTTTTTTCTTTTTTTTCTAATTTTGAACATCTTGATGCTCTCCTCAATAAATTCATTTCCATCGATATAAGTTTTTGTTCTAAGTTTTTTGTTGAATTTCCAAACTTCAGCTCCATATGTGACAGCACTTCCCACTATTGAATTATATATTTGTAACATTTTTTCTGGTTATATGTCTGTTCCATAAGACTCCATTCATAACTGCTGTTATTGCTCTATCTGTATTTATTCTGTTCTTAATATCACTTTCTTGTTTAACCTCTTTATCTACTTTTACATCCAGATGCTAAAATTCTTCACATCCTCTAGTATACCCCTTTTGATCTTCTAATATTAAATCTTCGGTTTCGGCTCCACATCCCATTTTTTTTTCTAAATTTATTTTCAAATCCCAGTTATCGTATTCGTCCAATAATTTTCTGAACATAAACTCCATGTTTTCATATTCTTGAATAATAATAATAATAATAATAATAATAATAATAATAATAATAATAATAATACAAACATCCGTATAAAACGTATTATGTGAGTGTCAAAATTATTTAAGCCAAAATTAAAGCATAAATAAATTTAGATTTATTCTAAACTAGCTAATATCCGGCGTGCTCTGCTACGCCTAAATAAATTAAATTTAATGTGATTTTTATATTAGTTGGATAAGTAAATGGAAAAATAATTATAAATTTATATTTTTAGATACCCCGTGCTGATTACCCGGCGTTGCCCGGGAATCTACTTATCCCGATCTTCTTAACATAAATGAGCTGAAATACGAAAATTAATGTGTTTTATGTTTAGTTAAATAAGTGAATGAAAACATATATATTGTAATTATTTTTACATATCCCGTGCTGTTTACCTGGCGTTGTCCGGGAATCTACTCATCCCGATCTTCTTGGCATAAATGAGCTGAAACAAAAATGAATGTACTTCTTATGATTAGTTGAATAAGTAAAATGAAAAATAATTATAAATGCATATCGTAATTATTTTAAGATTCCCCGTGCTGATTACCCGGGAATCTACTTATCTCGATCTTCTTGGCATAAATTAGCTAAAAGACAAAATGCGTTATTGTTAGTTATCCGTAAAAGAATACCTGCCATTGCTGCTATCCTTGCACAGGAATCTACGTAGGGCTACTTGTCTCGATCTTCTTGGCATCAATGAAAGACAAAAATTGTTATTGTGTGTTATCTGTAAGAAATAAACATATGCTGTCGCGGACTTTTCGAGATATTCAATTATGTGTACATTAATTTTGTGTATTTGTTTTGGTTTAGGCAGCGTAGGCCATTTAAGAGTGCAAAGAGCTACTTTTTTCACGTTTTCCACTACAAATGGTGATTTTTAAGGGTGTAGGAGTTGAGTATCACAACCCTCTTACAGCCTATGTTCATCCCGGGAATATCCTGAACATTTTGCAAAAAGCCCCATCACAATCGGATCAACGCATAAAGTACGAACAAACAAACAAACATTCATTTTTATATATTAGATTACTCTAAAGGCTGTTCGGATGCCCTTTTTCCAATGGTATGGAATTACTGTTAAAATAGAATGATCAATATCCTGTAATTGTATTGTCTGCTGTAAAATATTTAGTGTACGAGATTTTCGAATTCGGATAATGCCTACTGTAATTGCAAGTTCATTTAGAAGCCTCTGTACTTTAAGCTTAAAATCTCGCACACCAAAAGATGGCATGCTGAGTAATCTTAAAAGTTTCACGCTTGTAGACAAATGACTAAGGTTGTAGAGGAATCAAGCTCGATTGCCCACGCTATACAGTAGATTCCTAATTAGGTATGTGACGTAACTGAGTATGACCTTGTAGGTATGTATCGGCCGCAGTCCGCTGCCACCATGCAGGAGACAGAGTTAATCAACAAGTCGAGGAGGCAAGTTGTCATGGCTAAGGATCCCGTCGAGAAACTAAGACACCTCTGTCTTTCCAGAGGAGCAACCGGCATTCTCGGCCTTGGTCGGTAAGTAAACTTACAATATTTATATATTTGCTTTTTACTTCATGCTTATTTATAGTAACTGTAATATATAAATCGTAACACGTTTGGAATCTTTAGTTGTATTCAAGAGATTCTATGAAGGAGATAAATGCCTACAATCAAGAATTTAAAGAAACTGTAACAACAATTCCTATATGGATGCGAAACACGGACTCTTACTTTAAGGGAGGAAAGGAGATTACGAGTATTTGAGAATAAAGTTCTTAGAAAAAAATGTGGACCAAAGAGAGATAAACAGACAGGTGAATGGAAAAGACTTCATAACAGTGAACTATATGGTTTTTATAGGAAGCCAGGTATAAGAACGGTTAAGTCTTGTAGACTGCGATGGGCAGGACATGTGGCACGAATGGGGAATGAAAGACGTGCATGGAAGCTTCTTGTAGGAAAACCAGAAGGAAAACGCCCAGTTGGTAGACCAAGAATTAGATGGGAGAATAACTTTAACCATGATTTGAGGGAAATAGATTATACAGGGAATGTTTGGAAAACATTAGCTTAGGATAGAGATGTATTATGTCCGCGCGGACATGAACCTATGGGTTCGATAGTGCCAGTGAGTTAGTTAGTAATAAAAATTCCACTAATTAGGGTTGTAAGGATTTTTTCCTTGGCACGTCAGACCTAAAAGGCTCTTGACCTTACTATCCGGCTGCTGGCCTCACATTCACACGTGTTCATCACAGAGGTACGCGATCATCCAGCCAGTGTAGTGGTGACATGTGGTTAGCATGTCTGATCCCCTACCGTTAAAGCTGGTTTTCAACCTGGAGCCGCTACATATTGTATAGTGCATTCAGTATTTTAGTTTTCAGGCGCTTTGCTTTGTGGTTAGGTAGGTCTATTTTGCACGCATATGTATATAGCATACCAAGCGGCGTTGTCACGTTTTATTCACTGGCAGAAACATACTATATTATAATAATATTGCAAAAGGCAATAGTTGCAACGCTGTTAAGATAATGATATCCACGTGGAGTTGATATAGAAACGTCACTTTATACATCAATTATAATGTGAAGACATTATTGGCAGATAACTGATTTCAGTTTTTGGTGATTGGTGCTGCGTCTTAGAAGCCTCTCCCCGGCTCTGCCTGGCAGTAACAATGTATTTTTTATACAAGAGGGAAACAGTTGCCTTTGATTCCGCCTGAGAACTAAAATACCGAGTCCACTTTAGCTACACAATTGTCTCACGATGCGAGGTGGACACCGGTCCCATGCTGACCGAAATTCCATGAGGAAATTTCTTTTTAGTTGTATTATAAATTAGGGAAGAGAAGTTCCTTCCTCTATAAATGGAGGTATATTTGCTGTATGCATATAGACGTGCGTGCTTGTAATTTTATGATAGTGTTATTACCTTATTTAACACCTAAGATTACACTGAGCAACAAATTTTTTTTTTGTCTCAGAAAGAAAAATATGTGATTCTGATAGTATTTTTCTCCTGAATTTAAATATGATATCGGTTTTTCTCCATAACGCAAGGTTTCCGAGAGACAGGAAATTATAATTTCAAATACTTTAATATTTTCTACATTCGTAACTACACAATATTCGAACATTCGGACTCGCATAGAAAGTAAGAAATGTCGATTTTCTGCTATATTTCGCCTGTGGAGCATTCCTCTTCATGGTCCAACAATAATCGGCCAGCATATTAGGATTCCATTTGCCTTGATATCTCTTTTCCATAGCTGAAATAATTTGAGTTAGCTCATTTGGTTTTATTTTACAATGGACAATGGACATAAAAACATTTATTAAAAAAAGTATTTAAGTCCATTAATTGAAATTGAAATAAAAAAACTGTGGGCGATGGAGAAATTCCGAATACATATTTGAAAACACGATAAAAAGCTGCATTAAGTATTGGTACTCATGAGACAAAAATCATGTTGACCAATGTTATTAGCAATTCATATCTGGGCGTCGTCTCCATAGACGCATAGCTGTCCCGACTGGCATCCCAGGTTCATATTCTGGCAGTTCCGGAGGGCATTAGTGGTGGGCTATAGTCTATCAGATTTTTCGAGCTTTTTCCGAATTTCATCCCACCCAAACTCTCTTCATTACCCTATCATGTCATATCATCTCAATTTATTCACTAATTAATTTCACCCTTCACCTTATCTCATTTAGGACTAGTCCCATTATCAGCAGAAGGAGCAGGAAATAAGTCTGTATCTATTTACCCTGAATGCAAAACTAGTCCCAAAAGGCCTACAGAGAATTAATAGTTTGCAAAGTTGAGGAGATGGAACTATTAGGTAACAATTTTATATTTCCTATAACTAACTCACTGGCACTATCGAACCCGTAGGTTCATGTCCGCGTGAAAATAAGCTCTCCATATATCCCTATCCTGACCTAATGTTTTCCAATCATTCCCTGCATAATCTACTTCCCTCAAATCATGGTTAATGTTATTCTCCCATCTCATTCTTGGTCTACCAACTGGGCGTTTTCCCTCTGGTTTTCCTACAAGAAGATTCCATGCACATCTTCCATTCCCCATTCGTGCCACATGTCCTGCCCATCGAAGTCTACGAGACTTAACTGTTCTCATTATATCTGGCTTCCTATAAAGACCGTGTAGTTCCCTGTTACGTGGTCTTCTCCATTCACTTGTCTGTTCATCTCTCTTTGGTCCAAATATTTTTCTAAGAACTTTATTCTCAAATACTCGTAATATTCTTTCCTCCCCTAAAGTAAGAGTCCATGTTTCGCATCCATATAATATAACTGGTGGAATAATTGTTTTATACATTTTCAGTTTAACGTTTTTTGAAAGGAGTTGGGACATCAAGAGTCCGTGTAATGCATAATAGCACCCATTTCCAGAATTGAGCCTATGTTTAATTTCTTTGTGCATCATATTAATTGTATTAATATCATCAGGATAACGCAACTGTGCCTTCCAACTGCTTCAATATTTGAAGTGGGTTAAAATTCAGCCAATGCCAGGAAAAAATGCCAGAAATATTGTAAAATTACCTGTTGGCACTGGATAGAAGAAAAAAAAAGTTGAACTGAATAGTAACACGAATTTCCTGCTTAAAGTCGATTTGATTTTGAACTATTATAAAAATGGTTTTAGATATTTGTATATTTTCACAGTTTCGTCAGAATTAATACCTATATGTACTGTGTCATAATACGCTACATTTTGACCATGGCACATTTCCATATAGGGTCTACTTTGTATGTTCTATGCTTACATCTACATCAATTTCTTTAAAGGCGTTTAAATAGGTTCTGCATATTTTCTACCGAAATTATATTATATTGAAAAATGTTTAAACGAAGGGAACCTTGTGGTAATTATTGAAATGAATAGCATGTAACATGAAAAATAAAAACTGCACGGCGCTGGCCTAGAAGGCCCTTGGCCTACCACCCGATTGCTGGCCTCACATCCACACATGTTAATTCACAGAGATAAACAATCATTTAGGGAGCATAGAGATAACATGTGGTCAGCAAGTCGCGTACCGCAGCCGTTATTGCTGGTTTCCTCAATCTGGAGCCGCTATTTATTGAGCTAGCAAATTTATCACGATACTGTGTGGAGACCGATTCCATACTGGCCGAAATTCCATGAGAAAATGTATTCCCCATGTGGACTCAAACCAGCGCAAGTCCCATAGTTTTGCGCCAGAGCAACATGCCTTAAACCTCTCGGCTGCGGCGAGGGGAAAAAATCTAAAATACTAAAACAAATAGCATGGATAAAAACATTCTTAAATACAGTAAAACTTGTTTAATCCGAAACGTGAAAAATGCTGAAATCTGTTCAATGTGAATAGATTTATTGGTCCCGGTGAAATAATATTAATTTTACTTGTATTTATTTTGCATAAAACGGAATCTGTCCAACACGGAAACGGAAGGATATTTCTATACAATTAATGAAAAATATTTTATAAAGCGGAGAGAGAGAGAGAAATAAATTAATTTCCACTTCATTGAATTTCCGTTAAGCCAAGAAACAATAAGGAATGATTCCTGCCGCCGCGCCGGGTGAATTCTACATGTACCTCAAATTTTCTTTCGGTCTCACTGCACAGCCATTATGCGAAATACAGATACTGTACCTATCTTACAAATAACCATTGCACTGTAAAATATTTAATTAATTTAAGTTTTGAGACCAATCTTTCAGAGGTAGCGTTCTGAATTTACGGAATAAAGATGTCTAAAACGTAGGCCTACGTTTCATTGTCATTAAACGAAAAAGTGAAAGTGATTGAAGATAACAAAAACTCACAGTGCGCGAAATGATGACTAAATTTAAATGTAGAAAAACTCAAGTTTATGAGACTTCAAGACACACAGAAAAATTATGAATGGATGCAAGGAAATGGTCAAAAGTAGAGAAAGCTAAAAAAATAAAATAAAATAATAAAAAATAAAGAAATCAATTAAATAATGTGGGAGTGTTTTACAAGTGCACGATCAAAAAATCCCCAAATTTCCGGACCGTGCTCCAAAGTCAAGCTCTTACTTACTTACTTACTCACTGGCACTATCGAACCCGTAGGTTCATGGCCGCGCGGACATAAGCTCTCCATTACCCCAGATGAACCCATGTCCACATTTCTTGACGGTTGTATTTTTACGGTGAAAGATCGTCATTCTTTCGCCCAAGGTACTTTTTTCGTCTGGCTCTAGCCGTTCTAAATTCTTAGGGAATAACGATTTCAAGGCGTCTTCAGGTTGGCTGGACAGTTTTAAAAGACGACACAATGTAGTGTGAAATGAAATTTGCGGGGAATGAAAGGATGTGGAAAAAAGTGTAGTTAGTGAGCGGAAATCAAAACTGCATACTTTAATTTCAGGATACGCGCCTAAGAGACTTCTTAACGCTGACGAAACGGGACTTTTTTCGCGCGTTACTGTCGAAGTAGCTCGTACATACTATACTTCACTTTTCAGCGGCAGCTGAACTACAATTAATCCAAGGTACATAAAAAAAGATATGTACGGCGCTCTATAATCTAAGATTATTAATACGTTTTAGTTTTTTATAATTGCGGAATTTTGTGTAATGCGGAAAAAATTGGTCCCATGTTATTCCGCTTTGAGCAAGTTTTACTATATTAGTCTATTGTAATCCGACGAATGCAACTTCTCTATTTGACCTACATAGAGCGTTGCAATTTTAAGACTAATTTGTCTGTTGTTATAAAATGAAAGACTGAAGTATAAATAGTTTCAAACTATAAATGGAGCATAATGAATTATGAGTTACTTTATTAAGAATTATATATATATATATATATATATATATAATTATTCTGTACGTGTATTTGTCACTCTACTCCTCCTAAAAGACTGGATCGATTTTGATGATTTTTTGTGTGTGTTTGATTGGACCCTCTAAAACCATTAGGTGTGAGTTCACCTGAAGTGAAAATTTAAAAATCATTCTAGCGGTCACAATTTTCAATGTTTCGCAACGAAACTCAGTATATCCTATTAAAATATAACGAGGTAGGTATTGTCAGAAAAATGAGCGGAATTCAACAATTGAAAGTGTAGGTTTACTTGGAATTTGAAATTAAAAACTGCCTAAATAACTGGACCGATTTTGATGATTTTTTTAGTGGGTCCCTGAATGGTTTAGAATCACAATGGAACACGGTAGGTGGCACTGCGATCGGGTTATAGGATTTTTTTTATTTCAGATGTGTAATCATCTGCATGTCGACATATTCCTCGCGACAACAATGTGACGTCATAATGCACGCTTCTTGAGCCACAACAGATGGCAGTGAAGAGTTTTCTTGCGAACTTATTAATTTGTGAATTTTATGGTAAAAAAGTAACTTATACTTTTATCGTCCGGTCATGACACGAGAGTTGAACGTTCGGGCAGGACAACGTCTGTCGTGTCCGCTAGTTACAATGTAAATTTCTATAACACCATAATGATGAGATAGGCTATAGCAATATATGGTATATCAATAATTCTGACACATCAATTGCAAATGCATATTATTAGTCATTCAAAATATCTCTGCAGGCGGAAGAAATATGAAACTGTGTTTGTTGCTACACGTGAGGTCACATAAGGCAGTGTATACTGTCAACGTCCCACGTCCCATTCCCCTCTGTACTCCTAGATAGCAGTGTCACGTGTTCTATTCCTGCATAAACACGACTGCAGTGCCCTCCGTCAACAACTGCACTTACTCCTTAAACGGGTAATACCTATTCTCTTGGCGACATTTTGAATTTAATGTTATTCTATCACTGCTTTGGAATGAACGATTAGTCAACTTCGGAGAACTGTAATTTGTTTCGATTCGGAAGATAACTATGTCGAGTTACACAGCTGATTCATCGACAAACACCATAATCTAATATCTAATAAACGCCTATTTTAATGCATTATTTTCCTTTACAAATAAGGATGAGGTAATTATGTTCCAGTATATTTTCATGGAAGACAAAGTTATTCATAAATATTGATGCAATTTATGAACCTTTGTTTGAGAATAAGCTCCACCTAGTTATTCTGTTGAAAACCACGCCTCACATTTTAATAAAATCATTCCTTCTGGTACTATTAAAGAATATTTGCGTCCATGTTTCCCATATATGTGCCCGAGTGGTTATTTAAAGCAAAATATTAATTTGAATGAAAATGTAAGTTTATTTTTCTTCTTAAAATATCACTATAAATATTTTTGTCCAGCTCAATAACTTTCTACCAGCCCGTCGTATTCTGTGTTAATATTTTCCTAATATAAGTTTCGTTAATTTTAGATAGGTTTTAGCATTTTCCCATTTTTGTTTTGATCTTCCTTTACATCTAACTAATAGCACATTTCGGTCGTTATTTTTTAATAAATATTTTTGTTCCATCCGTTCAAAGTGCCATAGTCAATATGATTCTTCTTGGCTGAATTTCTCTAAAAACATTCCGATGATTGAGTAGTCTTTCCAATTTACTATTTGTTTTATTTTTTCCATAAACTATCTTCGTTTTTAATAACATTTGAATATTTTTATTCAATGTTTATGGTAACTTTAATTACAATGGTCGTATCGCGAGTTTTCCGTAGGCTATGATTATCGTTCTGTTGGTCTGTTAAGTTCGGCGCTTTCTCGCGACATAGACACTTTCTTTTTGGTATTATTCCTAACATTTTAGCAATTAAAAAATAGGACGAATTAATATGAATACTGTAATGAGTTATTTTGTCTATCATCATCTTCTTCTTCTTCTTCTTCTTCTTCTTCTTGGTAGGCCGTCGGCCTGTTCCGCTCTCAGAATTCATCTTCCCATCGTCTTCTAGGATGTCCCACATCTCTATAGCCTTGAGGTTGGTACAACAGTGCTTGTTTTGTTAGCATAGAAGAGTCCATTCTTAAAATATGTTCATGCCATTTTTGTTTATAGTTTTGTATTTTTTCATTTAGATTAAAAATGTTTAGTTCTTGCCTAATTGTTTCACTAGGAATGTGGTCTCTTAGAGCATATCCTGCAACGTATCTGAGGAACCTCATCTCTGATGTTTCTAGTAATCTTCTGTCTGATATATTCATGGCCCAATTCTGTGATCCATATGTCACAATGGGAACCGCCATTACCTCATAAAACTTTAGCATTGTTTCTTTTGTTGTTTTTGTTTGTAGTGTTCTTTTAATAGTCCCACACATATTTTGAAATTTATATTTTTTTCATGTATATCATTTTCCCAATTGTAAAATATGTGACATCCTAAATATTTAAAAATCTATATTTGTTCGGTAATTTCGTCGTTCAAAATTATTTTCGATCGAACTGTATATTTTCCCCGAAAGGCCATTGTTTTTTTTTTCTTCGTTGAAATCTTGAGATTATATTTCTCCATGGTTTTTTTGAGCAGTAGTGTGTCTTTTTATAATTGATTTTCTGATTCTGCACATATGACCTGATCACCTGCAAACATAATTGTGTCTACAATGGTGGTTCCTAGTTTAAAATGTTTACTTAGCTGTGTTTGCCATTCTGTGACAGCTGCGTCTAAATATATATTAAATAAAGTCGGCGAGAGAGGACAGCCCTGTCTTACACCTAAATTTATGTTTTCCTATTTTGAAATTATTTTGTCTATAAAAGGAATATTACTTTTTAATAATTTTAGCAAATTGCTTTTCAACCACTTTTCGACCTCATCAGTCGTTCGTTTATAACAACAAACACGTCCAAACTTTCGACTGCAGCGCTCTGTCAAATATGGAATTTCCTGTATCCGATCATACACGTAGAGAACGATCATACAAGAGTTCAACATCACATAACCGGCAGTGCACAAAATGAGTTAAGTCGGAGACTGGCATTTTGAGAGTCCGCAGTATCCATATTCATCATTTAACAAATATTTATTTAGTAAAGCCAACACGCACATATTGTAACAATCGTTACAAATAGGAATGAAGTGCAGAATGAAATTAGACACAGGCTCACCTATGAAAACGCATGATATTATGTATTACAGGGAATATTGCCATCCCAGTTTCTTTAAAAAATCGTTAAACTAAAAATGTACGCCCATAAAATGATTATTCTTACAGTTATATTACATGGATGCGAAAAATTG
Source organism: Diploptera punctata (assembly GCA_030220185.1). Lineage (NCBI taxonomy): Eukaryota > Metazoa > Arthropoda > Insecta > Blattodea > Blaberidae > Diploptera > Diploptera punctata. Next base: position 201,584 of record JASPKZ010004212.1, on the reverse strand, counting down.
TTCCTTACTTTAAGAGAGAATAAAAATTTACGAGTATTTGAGAATACAGTAGCCGAGCGGTTAAGGTAGGAAGCCTTGGCGCAGAGCTACGGGACTTGCGCTGGTTCGAATCTCCATGGGGGAAGATATTTTCTCGTGGTATTTCGACCAGTATGTGACCGGTGCCCACCCAGCATCGTGAGGCAATTGGGTAGCTACAATAAGTAGCGGCTCCAGGTTGAGAAACCAGCTATAACGGCTGGGGGACTCGACATGCTAACCACATGTCACCCCTATACTGGATGTTGATCATCTACCTCTGTGATTGACACATGTGGATGTGAAGGGCCAGCAGCCGGCTGGTAAAAGAGAAATCGCTGAAAAGTGGAAATACCCTCAATCGGAATCGGAGGAAAAAATTTGGATCAAAGAGATATGAATAGACAGGTGAATGGAGAAGACAACATAAAAGAGATCAACATAATCTTTAAAGGAAACCATATGTAATAAGAAGAGATAAATTCCGTAGACTGCGATGGGCAGGACATGTGGTACAAATTGGATGAAAGAGGGACATGGAAATTTTTGTAGGAGAACCAGAAGGAAAGCGCCCAGTAGATAGGCCAAGAATGAGGTGGGAGAATAATATTAATCATGATTGATATAGATGAATTATATAGGAAATGTTTGGAAAACATTAGCTCAGGATAGGGATGCATGCAGAGCTTATGTAAGCGCAGTCATCAACCTCCTGGTAGTGACAGTGAGTTAGTTTTTTTATTTCTGCTTTATTTTTGTTTCTTCCTTATGTTTTATGGCATATGCTGCCTACGCCCTTCTCTACATTTCAAAGACCCTAGCACGTAAACAAAACATTTCTGGACATGGGTTTTGGATCAAAATATGGTCACATAGTACCTATCTACCTACTTCAATACCTTGTTACCACAGGTTTATATTCATCCTGTATAAAAACATTGATCCATGGCCTAGTTTGCTATGAAAGCTAAATAAAGTTCCTCAAATTCTGGTTACTAGGTTACCTTGTGGAATTATTGATGGTGTATTTATGCATTTCATCGATTACTGTCACGTGAAATGTGTTCCTATTATTAGTAAGAAAATATCTAATTCTCGGTTGTTACATAGTATTTTGTAACATTATAACTGTCACTTTAATAATTTCGTGTTCCCACATGATATAATAATAGTGCATGCAATATCTTCCTCTACGATAAGCTGTATTGTATTTTTATATTATTATTTGTATGTTATTATTTATTTAATAATCACATTAATGTTAATCTTGTTATTATTATTATTATTATTAGTATTAGTAGTAGTAGTAGTAGTAGTAGTAGTAGTAGTAGTAGTAGTAGTAGTAGTAGTAGTAGTAGTAGTAGTAGTAGATAATAATATTACTAATACTATTAATAGTAATATTATTATTATCATTGTTATTATCATTATCATTGTTATTACCATTATCATTGTTATTATCATTATCATTGTTATTATCATTATCATTATTATTATTATTATTATATAACAATGTCGGTCGCGGTGGACTAGCGATTATGCTCCTTCCCTCTGGTCCAGAGGGTCACAGGTTCAAACCCAGCCGGGATCGATGGATTTTTTTAGGATGGAAAAATCCAAGGGGTAAGTTTAATCCTTGGGTCCCGAGTCTGAAGATTTGAGGCTCGTAAAAGATACTTATCCTAAATAAACAAAATTTACCGACCTCCATCTTCCTAGTTACCTACTAGACGTCTCGTTGGGTCGGTATGTTGACAGCATCACATCTCTAGGGAAATAAGTGTAACTGAATTAACTAGTAACTCTAGTAACGCCTAATAAAGGAGAACCTGAAACCCAACATTGGGCTTTCACGCCATTGTGCGCTTATGTAATATACATACATATCAGTCTCTCTGATACTTAATTTACACTTAATGTTGTGAATAGGTTCTTCCGCAATATGGACGATGACGGAAGCAAGGCGCTAAACCAGGAAGAGTTCACCGAGGGAATGAAAGAGGCTGGAATGGATCTCACAGACGAAGAGATCCAGGAACTCTTCACAAGATTCGACACAGATGAAAGTGGAAGTATAAACATGGAAGAATTTCTAGTCGCAATAAGGGTGAGTTTTCTTTACAGATATTTTGAATATAAAACAGTGAAAAGTAAAATTTATTGCTTTTGCTGGATAGTGCGTTCTGTCGTACTTACAGGAATGGCAACCATCATTGAAAGTTCAAATTCCTAAATGTCGGTGTTGCAAACCTATAAATAACTAAATAACTATACTGTAATAGTCATTTATGTATAGATGCTATGTATATACAAAAGGTAGTGTTAATATACATTATACAAAATAAATCACTGCATTTTAAATGAACTGAAATTTTTTTGAAACAATATAAAACAATAAATTCATACTTGCCGCCATTTTATGCCTGATTGCTGTCACTGTCTTCAGTAAATTATTTTCGTCATTTAGCTTATATACATTGGCCAAACTGCTAACGTCAGTCAGCTGTTTATCCATCCATCCATCCATCCATAGTAATTCTGCCCGAGGGGAGATCTTTCACTGCAATCGTAGCATTTTCATGTTATGCTTTGCAGCTTTACAGGGAATTATAGGTATGGTAGCTTCCCGTTGCTTTCCACACCGGTGAAGGATGATGATGATGATAACGATAAGGATGATGATGGCCGGATGATTTTCGGGGACCGTTGGGCCCAAACCTTCCTGACATTTGTCTTACAGGTGAAGAAAAACCCCGAAAAAATCCTTACCCAGGAGCCTGTCCCGATCGGGAATCGAACCCGGGCCCGCTGCATTACAAGGCAGCGCGCTACCTCGAGACCACAGCAGTGGTTGCTCATAATGAATGCAAATATGTTATTATTATATTATTATTTATTATTTTTGAAAACACCATCGTGCAAAAAATAATGTACAACACACGTTTTCGAAGTGTTTTACAGAATCTCGGATATCAAAAACTTCGCTATCGCTCGGTTTTTAATTATTTCCTCAATTCTGTAAAAAAAAACACTTCCCAACCTCACATTGTAATATGCTTACTAAGTATTTAGCCTCGTGGAATTAAAGCCACTGATAAGGAAAAAATTTTTGTCAGGCTTGAAAGCAATAGATTGTCCCACCAACTAGTTGCTAGCAAGGAGGTTGTAAGTCCAGCGATGGGGTTGCCGTCTTTAAGCATCTGGACCTGCTTCAATACTGCATTTACTCAGTATTAATGGGAAACGGTCACTTGGTCGACCTATGAAAAGATGGCACGAAAACTGCTTTCTCAGGCCGTAACAGTTCTTCTAGGACTAATACCTGGCAGGATGGTGATGATAAGGACAAACATAAGTCCATTTTATCGTATCGAATTCATATTTTTACCTCACTTTTTCTTGTCTTATACTTATAACGCGGGATTTAAAGCAATTTTAAAATGTAATAATGACTCCATTTCAAGCGGATATCAAAATGGCATTCGTTATGAAATATCTGTAATTTTTATATCTAGAAGAAAAGATAAGTTGGATTCCTTCTTCTTCTTCTTCTTTTTCTTCGCGGTTTAAGCTTATTTACTAGCCTGTTCCGGCTCAAAATTGCTGCACTTTCCATCTTTTCTTTCGTCTTCCCAAACTTCTTCTTCCTCGTGGTGAATAGCTGTATGCTGCTTTTGGTATTCTATTCTCAGTCATCCTTGCCAAGTGTTATTTCCAGTTTGTTCTGTATTTATGTATTATTGTGTTTAATTCCTCTACTTTTAGTTGTCTTATTTCTGTGTTATGTTTTTGTCTGTTCTTTGATATCCTGCTATTGGTCTGAGGAATCTCATTTCAGCAGCTTGTATTCTGGCAGATTGTTGTGTTGTTACTGTCCATGTTTCGGATCCACTGCCAGTATCTTGTATAATTTTATTATAGAGTCTTTCCTGGCTTAATTTTTTAAAGTTCTTTGTAGTGTTCCTGTTATATAATTAAACCTATTTAGTTTGTTATTTATATCTGTTTCCGCTGTGTATGATATTTCGCAACCTAGGAAGTTATATCTTATCATTTGTTCTATTGGTTTTTTATTTTCTAATATTATCTTTGTCCGAACTGGTTGAGCGCCCTTGAAGGCCATTGTTTTTTATTTTTCTGATGATATTTCCATGTTGTATTTTTTTGATGTTTCATTTAGTTTATATAGCATTCTTTGTAGTTCGTCCTCTGTTTTTGCTATTAAAATCTGGTCATCTGCAAAGGCTACTGTTTTTATTACTATATTTCCTAAGTTAATTCCCCCAGTCGCCATTTGCTTCCATAATCTTATCATGTCATCGAAATAAATGTTAAAAAAGAGTGGTTGATAGTCGACAACTTTGTCTAACTCCTCCTGTTATATGTATCGGTTCCATTTGATTTATTTTTATTTTTGTTTTCTCATACATTTTCTTAATTACTGCTATCAAGTGTTGTGGAATTCCTTTTTCACTTAATATGTTCCACAATTTTGGTCTAGACACTTTATCAAAGGCCTTCTTATAATCTAAAGTTGGATTCCATGTTATGATTACTCATACATATGAGAAAGAAATACATTTTTCAAATTTTGTAATTCCTTGAAATATTATTTCTTCTCCTTGTAAGCCTTTGTTTCTCTCAACAAGACTTAGACGCTCTCCCCTTACAGGTTAGAAATTCGGCTATACTAATTTAGTTGCACTTGTTTTCGGATAAATGTCATTGAGTGGCCCGAGGTCAGCGTTCCTCCTAATAATCATCTAAGAAACCAAGATAGTACTATGATGGGAAAATTCGGAACATTTTGCTTAGATATCTTTTTATTCAGATATAAGGGCATTTTACGAGGCTGAAAATCTTCATACCCGGGACCCAAGGTTAAATGCCTCTCGGAGGGCTTGTTCCTTGGATTTTTCAATCTTAAAAAATCCATCGACTCCGGCCGGGTTTGAACCCGCGACTAGAAGCAAGATATTTATAAAGCATAAAACATTAAAAAAAAGTAGGTAACATATAAAGCTCTTTACGGTAAAATGAGTCATATGTTACATTAAAATGCTACAATTTATGTAACACTAGCTAATGCCCGGCGTGTAAAAAAATAAAAGTGATCCCACAACAGGCCCGGAGGCCGTTGGGATAGTAGGAGGTTAAGGCTCCCACTTGTTCTAGACAATCGGCACTTTATGTCAGCCGGGTTGTCAGCCCTGCGTGACTGCCGCCTTTACCCCCAGAACAAGCGTCTGGAACTCATTTCCGTTAGAGGCTGAGTCGACCCCAGGGCCATAGTGCCGCCAGAGGGTTTGGGTCAGTTTAAAAATCCTGACTCCAACGGGACTTGAACCCTCGACCATCCGGCTTGTAGCTCAGTGCCTTAACCACTACGCAACGGCGTGCCCCCTATGCCCGGCGTGTGCTACGCCTAAATTAATTAAATATGATTTTTAAATTTTCGTGTCGTGTAAACTCCTACACCGAATGTTTTAGAACAAAATAGCAGTTAAACACTCGCCGTACATGAAAATATGTATACACAGAGTTACATACATTGCGACGAACCAAACATGGCGGTTTACAAGAGTCAATTCTTATTTTCGGATTTCTAACTTCTAATGGTCGGATTTCGCTGAGTTTCAGATAATACCTACCTCGGTGTATTTTAATAGCATATACTTAGTTTCGTTGTGAAAAATCGAAAATCGCGACCGCTAGAACGACTTTTAAATTCTAATTTCAGGTCAACTCCTACACCTAATGGATTTAGATCATGATATATATCGGCTAAAAACTCGATATACTTGAAAACAAGTAGGCTATGTAAAAAATTTCCCGAAGATCGGTTGAGGGGTTTAGAAGTCTAGAAGTCACAAACATACGCAGCTGAATTTTTATAGGTCTGTATAAAGAGGAATTTTTATAGGTCTGTATAAAGAGGAACATTAAATGTTGGTAAAAGTACTGGAAAAATCGACTCCTTCGTTGCCCGGATTCGACTCCGGAGAGAGGAGATTTTTTTCTTCACTCATTAGTGATCAGACTGATCCTAGGACTATCTCAGCTTCCTATAAAAAGAGAAACAGTTCAAAATCCATATATTACAAAAGATTTGGTCAGCATCAACAACAACACCACGGCCTGATTCGAGTCTCGGCTTCCCTCAAAACCCTCTTCCAGTCATCTCTATCTCTAGCACCAGCCATCATCCTATTATTCTCAGATCCTCTAAAATTCCATCCATCCAACGAAATCTCGGTCTCCCACATTCTTTTTTTCCTTCCAATTTACATGCCATGACTTTCTTGTATATATCATGTTGAGTCATTCTTTGTACATACCCTGCCCATCGCAATCTTGAAACTTTAATTGATGTAACCACATCAGGAGACTTATGCAACTGATAGAGCTCAGAGTTATATCTTATACGCCATTTTCCCTTGTCGAATATTGGCCTATAAGTTTTTTTTTTTTATATGAACTCAGTCTTGACTTACCGGTCTTGGACAGGGTCCATGTTTCTTTCCCATATACGAATATTAATATTGGTTTTACCAGAGTTTTATATAGAATAGCCTACATACCAAAATTTTAGAATAAAACTAAAATTTTAGCATTTAAAGGACATGATGCCTTAAGAGCAAAAATAGTAATTGATAATAAAATTTTAGAGCAAGTGAACAGTTTAAAATTTCTAGGTTTCAATTTATCATATGTTAAAATTGAAGATATTAATGACAAAATAAATAAATTTAATCTAATGTGTGGCACTATTAAAAGAATCCTTAAAATCACAAGAAAAGAAACAAAAATACAATTTTATAAAGTAATGGCTGTTCCTGTATTGATGTATGGATCAGAATGTTGGACGATCACTAAAAGACAAGAACGAAGGTTGGAAGCAGCTGAGATTAGATTGTTAATAAATATAGCAGGATATACGCTGCTGGATAAAAAAAGAAATGAAGATATAAGAAAGACACTAAACATTTTCAAACTTACAGACCGAATAATTAAATATAGGAACGACTGGAAAGAATATATTGATAGAATGCCAGAAGGAAGATTTCCAAAATTATTGCTAAATTATAAACCGCACGGAAGGAGAAATGTTGGACGCCCACACAGAAGATGGTCTGAACAATTTTAACAATTCTAGCTTTCACGAAACCGGAACGAGCCAACAGGCTTAATTCCTGGATGATAACATTTTTGTTTCTTTTGTAAGACCCCTCGACTTGAAGTGTCTCAGTAATCCAAAGTATGCTTTATTGACATTTTTTAATTATCCTTCCAATTTCTTCACTAGTGTATCATTAATTAGGGAGCCAAGATATACAAAATTAGAACATCTCTGAAATTTATATTAATTAATATTTATATGGGAAATTTCTGTTATATCTCTTTGTTTTTATTACCAGTAATAATATATTTTGTTTTTCTTCATTTATTTTCAACCCCATTTTGTTATCTGCTATTTCTTGTGCCATAAAGATTCTCTTGATAACTTTCTCTGATCTACCAATTACTACGTATATATAATCGGTACAAACTAATTTGATTTATAGAGTATGCTAATTAAGAGGCAGAAGTTATATAGTACCCTACTGGAGTTTGGAATTCCTAAAAAGTTAGACTTATACGAATGTGTCTAAATGGCACAAAGAGTAGGGTGCGTGTAGGCAAACAGTTTTCGGATACTTTTGACATCCACTATGGGTTTAAGCAAGGAGATGCACTATCTCCTCTACTATTTAATTTTGTACTAGAGCATGCCATCAAATCTTTAGAGGATGAAGAAGGCCTACAACTCAATGGTATTAATAAGCTGTTAGTTTATGCTGATGATGTACTATTGGGCGATAGCGAGAAGATACTAAAGGCCAACACGCACACAATATTGAGTAACACTAAGAAATTGGGACTGGAAGTAAATATCAATAAAACTAAATATATGGCCACACATAGAAATGCATTATATAATGGGCAGCTAATGACAAATAGAAGAACATTTTGAGGAGGTGGCTGAATTTAAATACATAGGAACAATAATCACAAATAGGAATGAGATGCACAAAGAAATTAAACATAGGCTCAATTCTGGAAATGCGTGCTATTATGCATTACAGGGACTCCTGACGTCCCAACGCCTTTCAAAAAACGTTAAACTGAAAATATATAAAATTATATTATATGGATGCGAAACATGGACTCTTACTTTAAGGGAGGAAAGGAGATTACGAGTATTTGAAAATAAAGTTCTTAGGAAAAATTTTGAACCAAAGGGAGATGAACAGACAGGTGAATGGAGAACACTTTTCATAACTGTAAACTACATGGTCTTTATAGGAAGCCAGATGTAATAAGAACAGTTAAGTCTCGTAGATTGCGATAGCAGGACATGTGGCACATATGGGGAATGGAAGTTTCTTGTAGGAAAATCAGAGGGGAAAACGCCCAGTTGGTGGACCAAGAATGAGGTGGGAGAATAACATTAACTATGATTTGAGGGAAGTAGATTATACAGGGAATGAATGGAAAACATTAGCTCAGGATAGGGATATATGGAGAACTTACGCCCGCGCGGCCATGAACCTACGGGTTCGATAGTGTCAGTGAGTTAATTAGTTAGAGTAAGCTAATTTGATTTATAGAATATTGTTACAGATCACCAAGGTTTTTTTCCTTTATACTATTTCGTCGTAGATGAACATACAGATGTTTAAAATCTCACTTAACACTTTATTTGTTTTTACAAATTATCAGTAAACGCTTTATTACAGTTTTCACTCACAATTAATTCTATTTCAATGTTTATCTCAGTCACAATTATTTCACAATCATTGATGAATCCGTTCACCACAATTTATCGTACACTTAACTTCTCACCGTCCAACTGGCCTCTGCCCTCGCCACATTTATATAGGCGCTAGGAACTTTCTAGGCTTTGGTTCGAAACGCTTCGAACTGTAGAAGCCTCTGGCCATCGATTTTTCCCGAAAGGGGAGGGAGATGTTGGTGGAGACGTCTGTAATCATAGCCCAGACATTTCGATGTTTGCGCGGGCATTTTGAGTCGAGATTGGCGACTCGCAAATCTATTCTGACCAATGCGAGAACACCATTCTCGCCTTGCCCGCGAAATTTAAACATAGCTCTACGACGCTTAACATTATTGTACTTCTAGTTTGTATATCATCATCTCTTATAACTTTCTCCAGGGCAATATTAACTAAAATATAAGCTAGTAAATCACCTTGTTTTAGTCCATTAGTTATTTTAAATTATTTCGATAGATCAGGCAGGTAGATAGCTTAGAAAAGATTTAGTAGGCTCCTGTAGCCTATTTCATATAATGTCTATTCAACTCATTCGCCTCAAAAGACGAGGTAGACTCGTCGGCAGTTAAACGGCCTTCAACTCAGAAGACGAGGTACACTCGCTTAACTCTGCTATTATATACGAATATTTTGCAATATTCTGTACATCCCTTGGCAGGGTAATATTTTGCTAACATTTATGAATAGTAGAGGAATGTGTTTTTGCCTTCATCCTTATTGTGATTGCAAGTACCGTGATCTTTTGTTTATTTTGAATGTCTCTAAATAGACAATATAATTTACGGACTTAAATCCGGTTTCCGGGGAAATGTATTGAGCATTTAAAACTGAAGCGAATGGGTTAATAAAAGTTACACGATGTGGTTATGACTCGAATTATGAAGTTGTTATGTTCACAGCCCCCTATGTCAACTTCTAGACAAAAGGTAATTGACGAGGCCTTCAAGAAGATGGATGCGTCGGGAGATGGTTCCATTCTCATCGATGATTTACGTGGTGTGTACTCCGTCAAGCATCATCCCCGATACATCAGTGGTGAGGAGACCGAAGAGGAAATCCTTAATAAGTTCCTTAGCAACTTCGAAAAAGGTGGAAATTCTGGAGATGGCAAGGTAATTTCTTATTCATTTTTTAACTAAATGATAATCATAAATAACTTATTTATATGCATACAAAATCTAATAAAATACGACAGCTCCAAAATGCCAACTTTACTGAAATTATTGCTTCGTAGACTATTTGTTAATTTAAGTATTACTCAGTTGTTCTCATGATGTTTAGTGGACTCAGTTTTAAATCAGAATGATCAATAATTACACAGACAACAACAACAAATAATAATAATAATAATAATAATAATAATAATTTTAGAACTTTTAACGGTATAGGAAATGAACCTATTTTGGAGAGTATTCCTAATTTGGGGATTTTTTTACCAACGAGGTACTGTAACAGTGCGAAAAGCATTGTTGAGTTAAGATCATAATGGCTTAAAATATACGAAATGGGCAGATACTGCATTTGCTGCCACATTGGATGTTAACTTTATGAGACTGCTGTATCTCCAAAAAAGTTAAACATTGTTTGCCAATATTTTATACATATACTTATTTAGGCCTATATTTACAGGGTGTTCCAAAATTATACCGACAAACTTTGGGAGCTGATAGATAACATCATTTTAAACACTTTTTGTTAAGGAAGGTTTTTTGTTGCGATGCTTCGTTTAAGCGCTGGACGAGTTAATGTCATTACTGCCTCCCACCCATAAAGACATCGGCCATTTCTCTGATTTCGCCAGCTGCGCAGATTATTCGTGCCCCAAGGTTCTCTTCAGATTCACAGGTGTTTCATATACGATAGTCTTCATGTGCCCCCAAAAAAAAGAAGTCAAGTGGAGTAAGATCAGGGGAGCTTCCCGGCCAGGCAATGGGTCCACCTCTAGGTATCCAGTGATTGCCGTATGTAGCCGTAAGATGACGACGTACTTCAGCACCAAAGTGAGCTGGTGCCCCATCATGTTGAAACCACAAGTCCTGTCTGATATGAAGTGGAACTGTTTCCATTAGAGCAAAACGTGTTGCAGAAATACTAAGTAATTGTAAGCATTTAGTCGGGCGGGCAAAATTTATGGTCCTAATAAGAAGTTATCCACAATACCGGCCCACACATTAACACCAAATCTCAGTTAATGTTACCTTTGAAATGTAGCATGGAGATTTTCGAAGGCCCAAACATGTGAATTCCGACTGTTAAATAACTGCTCACGTGTGAAACATGCTTCATCTGTGAACGTGACATGGGATGCAAACAGTACATCGTTTTCAATTTTGTCCAGATACCACTGACAAAATTGCTGTCGCAGAGGATAGTCTTGAGGCCTCATTGTGTAGACCTTTTCAAGATGAAAAGGGTGCAACAAAATTTCCTGCAGAATTTTTTCCACAGTGCTACGACTTAGGTGCAATTGTCGAGCGATGGCGCGAGTACTAGCTGCAAGATTGTTCTCAATGCACCGCAACACATCTTCCCCGTTCTCAGGAATCCGTACAGAACGTGGCCGTCCTTGACCTTCTGCTCGTCTATCCAAGGAGCCTCTTTCACGTAGTCTACGTTCAATGCTGGCAAATTTAGTGTGATGAGGAACTCTTCGGTTTCGGAACTGTTCTTGGTAAAGCCTTACAGCCGCACGACCCGAACCAGCTTTTCCATGCACCAACAGCATGTCCGTCATCTCACTCCACGTGTACCTTTCCATGTTGTAAATAAAGTAGTATGCAGCAGCCATTCCAGCAAACTAACGCACAATGTCAAGGAAACACAACGATGAGCTCAGGAGGTAAACATGCTAACCGAATTGAATCGTCTTTGTTTTGTTTCTACTGTGTGTTTCCTTTAAAAGATACACACTGTACACAAATGTAATTTACGTATCTAAACCAACTGGGTGGGAGGCAGTAATGACATTAACTTGTCTAGCGCTTAAACGAAGCACCGCAGCAAAAAACCTCCCTTAACAAGAAGTGTTTAAAATAATGCTATCTACCAGCTCCCAAAATTTGTCGGTCTAATTTTGGGACACCCTATATATATCCATCCATAGTAATTCAGCCCGAGGGCAGGTCTTTCATTGCAATCATAGCATTTTCATGCTATTCTTGCAGCTTTACTAGGGAATTGTAGGTATGGTAGCTTCCCGTTGCTTTCCACACCGGTGAAGGATGGTAATGATGATGATGACAATGTTAAGGATGATGATAATGATAAGGATGATGATGAACCATATGATTTCGGGGACCGTTTGGGCCTTAAAGTTTTCCTGACATTTGTCTTACAGGTGAGGAAAAACCCCGATAAATACCTCACCTAGAAAAACTGCCCCGACCGGGGATCGAACCCGGGCCCGCTGCGTGACAAGACAGCACGCTACCTCGAGACCACAGCGGTGGACCATATATATATATATATATATATATATATATATATATATAAGGATGTTAATGTTTCAAAAAATTATAATTACTAATTGGGCAGTGTTATTGTTAATACATTGTGTGTCTATATATGTTTTAACTCATGATTGACGCACTTACAAATGATTTTATGGATATTTAAAAGCACGTATTTGCTATCATTGTAATAAATGGCATTTCTTAACAGAATGCGGCTTATTAAGTTACTACCCCAATCCCTTAATATATATATATATATATATATATATATATATATATATATATATATTACATATATATATATATATCCCAATTAGGAACCATGATAAAAATTACTTACAAGTGAGATGTTTTACGTTTCGGTCTTTTGTCATAAACTGACGCATGGAAATTAAATTTATATTAAGGCAGTTTAGTCTGAATGGATATAGTAAATCAAATAATATAATCACAAAGATATTTCTCATTCTTCCATAATTTGTGTAGGGCATTTACGAAACCTCCCATATTATAATTCTTTCTCGTAATAGCTGTTCATGATTTTTTGTTGCTGGATCTTTATCTGGCCTCAGTTTATTTTTATTGCTCACAATTTCGTAATAATGTGACTTCATTATAAATATTTTTTTATTCAAAGCCCCAGGTTATCATTTCGACATTTCTGGTTTTCTCCCCTAGCATTGGAGTAATTTTAACCCACTTCTGAATTTGGGGCGCCTAGAAGGCGGAGTTAGATAAATGATAATGAAGCGCTAGGAGAATTCTTAACCTAAACTTAACCTAAATTCCAGATCATGCACAACCACAGGAATAATTCTCCTTAAGGAAAAATTCCTATGGTTTGACAGGGAATTGAACCTGGGACCTCAAGAATAGTAGTCAGAAACGCTGACCACTAGCCCATGAGGCTGGTCTCATTATAAATCAAAAAATGAACGGAATATTTATAGAAATTAGTTACAATATGAACAAAAAATGTATTTGAATATAAACAACACATATTTATTTCATAGCATGTATACTTTCATTGGCTTTGATTACTTTACTTTACTTTTCCTTAAAGTTCTTGATATAGTTCTTTCTTTAAATATTCAGTTAGTGTTGAAAAAAAAGAGTGAATGGTGAAGTTTTTTTGTCATATTCGTATTCAGTACACTAAAAAAATCATAGAATAAGGAAAATTCATTCAAAAAGTTTTTCATCGTTGGGCTACGTTATTGGCTTATTTCCATCAAGTAACCCTCATAATTTATTTAATTTTTGCAGGAATTAATCACTATGAGGTTTGATTTTAACGTAAACCCTCATAATATTGAAATGGGTTCTAACTAACTAGCTCATTGACACTTTAGAACCCTGAGGTCCAATAATTTATAAGACAAAAAACTTTTTTATAACTAGACTTAGTTAAAGTAACTCTCTTATTTATACTACACTGCTCAAAAAAATTAGGGGATATTGTAGAATAACCTATTAAGACTATGTTTTTTAGGAACAGTATTAGATGCAATCACTTTCTATTACTCCAAAAGAATGTAAACAAGAGTTTGAAGTCATTACGTAACCTCTGTACCACACCAGATGTCAAAGAGATCCTGATTAGGAATATGGCAAACAAACAAAGCAGCATTAACATAGGTGAAAATGTTTCTTTAGTATGGTGTATGGTCTCCTCGAATGGCCAGCACTGCCTCACACATGTGTGGCATTGATGCAATGAGGTTAGCAATGAGTTCTTGGGAGATACGTGGCCACTCTTCCATAAGAGATATGTGCAGCTCTGGAACAGTTGTGGGAGGTGCTGGTCTGCCTGCAATGCGCCTGCCTAATGTATCCCACATATGCTCAATCGGATTTAAGTCCGGGGAGGAAGCTGGCCATTGCATACGCTCGATACCATCCACTTCCAGCATGTCGTCCACCAAGCCAGATCTGTGGCATCGTGCATTATCATCCATAAAAAGAAAAGAATCACCTATGGCACCAGCATAAGGCACGACAAAAGGTCGGATAATCTCATCTCTATACCTTACCGCAGTCAAAGTACCACCTTTGATGACGTAGAGGTCCGTACGTCCATCACTACTGACTCCTGCCCACACCATCAATCCACCGTCACCATATGGGGATCTTTCACGTACAAAAGCTGGATTGTTTCGTGTCCCTTTTTCCCTCCAGATGAATACACGCCGACTATCACATTCCAAGTTGAATCGCGACTCACCAGAAAAAAGAACTGATCTCCATTCAGCATGCCTCCATCCACGATGTTCCTCCGCCCAGTTTCTGCGATCTCTACGGTTTGTGGAGTTAACCTGGTACACACCATGGGCCTACGGGCATAGAGACCACTTCCATGCAGTCGATTACGGACAGTTTGAGTTGACACCCTGCGTCCTGTTGCTGTTTGAAGTGTATTTCGCAGTTGAGTTGCATTCTGCTGTCTATTCCGACGGGCTGTTAACATGAGGTAACGGTCATCCCTTGCTGTTGTTGCCCGTGGTCGACTTGTCCGGCTCTTCTGTGAACAGTATCTGTTCTTTGAAAACGATTCCAAAGTCTGAAAATCACGCTTTGAGACACCCCAATGGCTTGTGCCACCTCTTGTTGTGTCTGTCCAGCTTCCATCCTTCCTATGACCCTCCAAGCCATTGGTTCAGGTAAATCACGTTGTCGAGGCATTACTGTTCCTAAGGCAAGTCATTCGCTAACTGAAAACTGGACTGGATTTAAAAACAGCAACAAAACATTCATCTCCACACCACCCTTTCACATCAACAGTACAGACACTGCCCTCTGGTGTGGTACCGAGGTTACGTAACAACTTCAAACTCTTGTTTATATTATCCTGGAGTAATAGAAAGTGATTGCATCTAATACTATTCCAAAAAAAACATAGTCTTAATAGGTAATTTTACAATATCCCCTAATTTTTTTGAGCAGTGTATTTTAGGCCCATAGTTGTGAAACATACATTTACATGAAGGAGAAACATTATTTAATTGTTTTAAAAATATATAATCTTAATATATAAAAATTTCGTGTCACGTTGTTTGTCCGCGATGGAATCCTAAACTACTGAACCGATTTTAATAAAATTTTGCACACGGTGTGCAGTTTGAACCAACTTGAGATTTAGGGCAGTTTCTAACTAAATGTATAGTCGCATTATTTTTATTGCAAATTATTTGTTTATTATTTAACAAAGAGTTATAATTATTTGTGAGTTCCATACGATTCTAACAGATGGCAGTGTAATTATCTGTGAGTTCTATACGATTCTAACAGATGGCGGCGTAAGGTAATTTGGTAAGGTAATTGGTTTATTATTTAACAAAGACAGATCCAGATGGCTGTGCTTTTTGTTGCAACCGCGAATTTCATTTGATTTACAAATAATGATTTTTTATAATTTAAGTGTATTCAGTGTTTATATTAATTTCAATATTATTAATTTCGTGTGTAGTATTAGTTTTAAGTAATCTGGCTAAAAGACAGCAACTTAATTTAAAA
Source organism: Diploptera punctata (assembly GCA_030220185.1). Taxonomy (NCBI): domain Eukaryota; kingdom Metazoa; phylum Arthropoda; class Insecta; order Blattodea; family Blaberidae; genus Diploptera; species Diploptera punctata. The sequence goes on along the minus strand of JASPKZ010004212.1, from coordinate 185,765 downwards.
TTTAACGTATACCTTAGCCATAGCAACGCGTGGCCGGGACTTCTAGTAATCGAATATATAAAAATGTTTGTTTGTTTTGTTTATTCGTACTTTATGCGCGGCTATACCGTTGATCCGATTGTAATGGGACTTTTTGCAAAATGTTCAGGAGATTCCCGGGATAAACATAGGCTATAAGACAGTTGTGATTCTCAACTCCTGCCCCTTAAAATCGCCCTTTGCAGTGGAAAACATGAAAAAAGTAGCTCTTTGGATCGCTTAAATGGCTTACGCTGCCTAAACCATAACAAATACACAAAATTAATGTGCACAGATTGAATATCTCAAAAAGCTCTACAAAAAGTCTGTGACAGCGTATGTTTATCTTTTACGGATAACTCACAATAACCATTTTTGTCTTTCATTGATGCCAAGAAGATCGAGACAAGTACATAGATTCCTGTGCAACTCAAAATAACGAATTTAGTCTTTTAGCTCATTTATGCCAAGAAGATCGAGATAAGTAGATTGCCGGGCAACACCGGGTAATCAGCACGGGAATCTTAAAATAATTACGATATACATGTATAATTATTTTTCATTTTACTTATTCAACTAATCATAAGAAGTACATTAATTTTTGTCCTTCAGCTCATTTATGCCAAGATCATCGGGACAACACCATGTGAACAGCGCGAGGTATCTAAAAATAATTACGATATACATTTTTCCTCTTACTTATTTAACTAAACATAAAACGCGTTAATTTTCTTATTTCAGCTCATTTATGTCAAGAAGACGGGATAAGTAGATTCCTGGCCAACGCCAGGTAATCAGCACGGGGAAAATAAAAAATATAAATTTATAATTATTTTACTTTTACTTATTCGACTAAATATAAAAGCATACTAATTTTAATTTATTTAGGCATAGCAGTGCACGCCGGGTATTAGCTAGTAAATTACATATTTATGACAATTTATGTTAATCATAATCTGAAGAAGACATTTGCAAAAATCATAAATTGCAATACAAACTGTACAAAAAATTATAATCAATAATTGAATAATAAAACAAACCATAAACAAAACCCATACAAGGGGAGATTCAATACATATTTAACCCTGAAGTACACAAATGTCAAAGTACCAAGCAATAGATGCGTTATATCTTTCATATACTATAATAGGAAGCATAAGAATTAGCAGCTGTGCGATGGTGGTGTAATGGTGAGCATAGTTGCCTTCCAAGCAGTTGATCCGGGTTCGATTCCCGGCCATCGCACTTTTTTTAATTTTTTTATTTATGACAATTCATGTTGTTATAAGTTTTTATTATAAAAATAAAGTAACTTAATGCAATCAAAATATTGTTACCCTATTGTGTGGTTAATTTAATATTTAATTATTGAATAAAAACAATGAATTATTTTATGTGATATTTGGATTTGACGAATAATAATAACAATAATTTAATGTTGAGTGATTCCGGGTTATGTGGCCGTGGTCCATAGTTGGTGTTGATACCAGACGTTTCGCCCTCAACTGCGGAGGGCATCTTCAGTGGCGAGTGCTTCTATGCGTGTTCTACTTAGATCTAAGTAGATCTCCGACCAGGAACACGCATAGAAGCACTCGCCACTGAAGATGCCCTCCGCAGTTGAGGGCGAAACGTCTGGTATCAACACCAACTATGGACCACGGCCACATAACCCGGAATCACTCAACATTACGATTACCGGCCGTGAAAGCCTGCATTCAACTAATAACAATAATTGTCATCTATAAGAAAACATGGTTCGACAAAATTAATTAAATGGAAAAAAAAGTTACGCCCGAACAGGGACTTGAACCCTGGACCCTTAGGTTAAAAGCCTAATGCTCTACCGACTGAGCTATCCGGGCTGTTCACGTTGGGCATCATTTTATTTGAATCTAAATTCCGTATTCTGCAATTAGTCATCGAAAAGAATATTTTATACGTCACGAGTGTTCCTTTATTCTCGGGTAGTATGCCATTGTATCGCTTGCAATTCCCCATGTCCCCCTTCGTCTGTGGACTATACAAGGATCGACAAAACCTTTAACCATGTCCTAATTAGAATGCAATCGTTATTGGGAAGCATGAGTCTCCTTATTTAGTCCCTTCATTTGCATATTTGTATTTTTAATATTTTGTTAGAGGATTTTTAGAACATTATTATCAACATGCCAGTCATTCCATATAATAAATAAATATTCCAATCTCAAGATATACATGGATGTTTTCTGTATGGTTGTTCCAATTGGGACAATTGCATATGTGCGTATTTTCCATGTTCTCCCTGCAACGGTAAAAGTCTGTGCTATTTATCTTCGAGAGGTATAGAAACGTTTGAGATTGTGGGGCAAATTACTTCTCGTAATTTAAAAACAGTAAAAAACGGATGTACTCTGCTGGATAAGAAAAGAAATGAAGATAAAAGAAAGGAACTAAATATTTTCAAACTTACAGATCGAATAATTAAATATTAAACGCCTGGAAAGAACATGTTGATAGAATACCAGAAGAAAGATTTCCAAAATTATCGCTAAATTATAAACCACATATATTGATAGAATGCCAGAAGGAAGATTTCCAAATTATTGCTAAATTATAAACCGCACGGAAGGAGAAATGTTGGACGCCCACACAGAAGATGGTCGAACAATTTTAACAATTCTAGCTTTCATGGAACCGGAACGAGCCAACAGGCTTAATCCCTGGATGATGATGATGATGATGATGATGATAAACAACACAGAAGGAGAAATGTTGACGTCCACGCAGAAGATGGTATGAACAATTTTAATTCTAGCTTTCACGAAACCGGAACGAGCCAACAGGCTTAATCCCTGGATGTAGATGATGATGTTATAAAAATGGATGAAATATTTTTGTCAAAATATAAAAAATATAAATTTATAATTATTTTACTTTGACTTATTCGACTAAACATAAAAGCACATTAATTTTCATTTATTTAGGCGTAGCAGTGCACGCCGGGTATTAGCTAGTAAATTACATATTTATGACAATTTATGTTAATCATAACCTGAAGAAGACATTTGCAAAAATCATAAATTGCAATACAAACTGTACAAAAAACTATAATCAATAATTGAATAATAAAACAAACCATAAACAAAACCCATACAAGGGGAGCTTCAATACATATTTAACCCTGGAGTACACAAATGTCAAAGTAGCAAGCAATAGATGCGTTATAATATTTTGCATATACTACAGTAGGAAGCATAAGAATTAGCAGCTGTGCGATGGTGGTGTAATGGTGAGCATAGTTGCCTTCCAAGCAGTTGATCCGGGTTCGATTCCCGGCCATCGCACTTTTTTTTAATTTTTTTTATTTATTACAATTCATGCTGTTATAAGTTTTTATTATATCACCCTCATAAAAATAAAGCAACTTAATGCAATCAAAATATTATTACCCTATTGTATGGTTAATTTAATATTTAATTATTGAATAAAAACAATGAATTATTTTATGTGATATTTGGATTTGACGAATAATAATAACAATAATTGTCATCTATAAGAAAACATGGTTCGACAAAATAATTAAATGGAAAAAAAAGTTACGCCCGAACAGGGACTTGAACCCTGGACCCTTAGGTTAAAAGCCTAATGCTCTACCGACTGAGCTATCCGGGCTCTTCACGGTGGGCATCATTTTATTTGATTCTAAATTCCGTATTCTGCAATTAGTCATCGAAAAGAATATTTTATACGTCACGATTGTTCCTTTATTCTCAGGTAGTATGCCATTGTATCGCTTGCAATTCCCCATGCCCCCCTTCGTCTGTGGACTATACAAGGATCGACAAAACCTTTAACCATGTCCTAATTAGAATGCAATCGTTATTGGGAAGCATGAGTCTCCTTATTTAGTCCCTTCATTTGCATATTTGTATTTTTAATATTTTGTTAGAGGATTTTTGGAACATTATTATCAACATGCCAGTCATTCCATATAAATAAATAAATAATTCAATCTCAAGATATACATGGATGTTTTCTGTATGGTTGTTCCAATTGGGACAATTGCATAGGTGCGTATTTTCCATGTTCTCCCTGCAACGGTAAAAGTCTGTGCTATTTATCTTCGAGAGGTATAGAAACGTTTGAGATTGTGGGGCAAATTACTTCTCGTAATTTAAAACAGCAAAAAACGGATGTACTTTGCTGGATAAGAAAAGAAATGAAGATAAAAGAAAGGAACTAAATATTTTCAAACTTACAGATCGAATAATTAAATATTAAACGCCTGGAAAGAACATGTTGATAGAATACCAGAAGAAAGATTTCCAAAATTATCGCTAAATTATAAACCACATATATTGATAGAATGCCAGAAGAAAGATTTCCAAAATTATTGCTAAATTATAAACCGCACGGAAGGAGAAATGTTGGACGCCCACACAGAAGATGGTCGAACAATTTTAACAATTCTAGCTTTCATGGAACCGGAACGAGCCAATAGGCTTAACGCCTGGATGATGATGATGATGATGATTAGAGCGAGGATTTATATGAAGAAAATTTTACCAAAATATGAAATCAAAGTAAGGAAATATGAAAAATATGAAAATTGTAACACGAAAATATTTATTAACGTTATTACATATATTTTTCATATACATACATTCGGTATAATATATAGGATCAAACAGCATGTAAATGAGACAAGTAGACCTTATTTGTGGTTCAAAAATTCAAGATATTCACTATATTTCTTATTTTAATTAGCTTTTCATTAATTCCATGCCCGTAGAAGATCATGCTTACGATTTGAAACATTGTTAATAATAGATAAGGTCTACTGGAATATATATATATATATATATATATATATATATAAACACAATCCAACAATCTATTAATTTATTCATTGATATTTAATTATGAATTTCAAAATCCAAGGAACAAAACATAGCAACCAAAACAAACAGACTTGCATGAAATATAGCACTAAAAATTTAGATTAGGTACAATTTGGCATGATTACTATTCTCATTGCATAAAGATATCAAACTCCAGTAATTGTTTTTTTATTAATTTAACATTTCAAATATAATTTATCTTCCAGTAATTGTATATGTAGCAATTACCTTAAATTAGTTGTTGGTATTGATATACGTATGTAAAAAGAATTAATTATTTATTCAATTATATTTAATTATGAAATCCAAGAAACAATACATAACCAAAACAGAAAGATTTCCATGAAATATAGGACTGACAAAATTGAGACTATGTACAGTTTGGTATGGTAGCTATTTACATTGCATAAATATACTGAGCTTCAATATATGTACATGTAACAATAACATTAAATTTACTTATAATTGAGTTGTGGTTTTTTATTTTTGGTATTTGCTGATACCTATAAAAATCGAGTTATAGGAACAATTTAATTTTGACACAAGAGATTGCAATTTATAAAATGTAGGCTAAGAAAGAATATTATTTAGTTATTTTAAATATATTTCAAATATAAAATGAGCATACCTCTTTACTACAGTAAGTGCAAAACACTATTTTACAATCCGTGGTGTAGCATTTAAATGCTGTAATCCAATCACGAACTCCAGTTTTTGGCATCTTGTTTTTCACTAGTAGCAACAACAAGTATGTCTGTACACAAGCAAAGTGAAGAAATTGCCTAGGTAAGAGTGGGTGGTCACTAATCTACTATCGTCCTTAAACTTATCAATCTGTCATCAGTTCATCATGTTCTCGTTCCAGCGGCCAAGTTACGGATAAACCCCATCCATCTCTTGACTCATCTTGTTGTTATTGCCGGTTAACGGTATTTGTTTTGCCCAGAAATGAATTCTGGAGAATTTCCACTTCTCTACGATTTACAATGTCAAAAACTTACAGAGATACAGTCACTTCAAAAAATATTTTTAACAAATTCCACAAATTCCTAGAAGTGTTATTGGAAAAAAAATATATATTTTTTTTAATGTTGAAAATATGAAGCAATATGAAATATTTGCTAAAATATGAACTTTTTGTCAAAATATTATGAAATATGAAATTTTTTTTGGTCCCATTCAATTCTACACTTCATAAAACGTGAAGATACTTTGTCGCAATGCTCTCCGACTTATAGTTTAAAACATGAAATTTCATAAAATTCCGCGTTCTAATGATGATAAACAATACAGAAGGAGAAATATGGACGTCCACGCAGAAGATGGTATGAACAATTTTAATTCTAGCTTTCACGAAACCGGAACGAGCCAACAGGCTTAATCCCTGGATGTAGATGATGATGTTATAAAAATGGATGAAATATTTTTGTCAAAATATAAAAAATATAAAATTATAATTATTTTACTTTGACTTATTCGACTAACATAAAAGCACATTAATTTTAATTTATTTAGGCGTAGCAGTGCACGCCGGGTATTAGCTAGTAAATTACATATTTATGACAATTTATGTTAATCATAACCTGAAGAAGACATTTGCAAAAATCATAAATTGCAATACAAACTGTACAAAAAACTATAATCAATAATTGAATAATAAAGCAAACCATAAACAAACCCCATACAAGGGGAGCTTCAATACATATTTAACCCTGGAGTACACAAATGTCAAAGTCATAGAGAAACTTCGAATAGAGGGGAAACTGAGTACAGTGACATCTAAAAAATTTCGGTCGTTTACGATGAACTACAATGAGCAAACTACAATGGTAGCGCTGTTTCGTAGTAACAGAATATGTAACTAAATAAAACAAATGCAAGGCACACGGCGTCGTTCACGGCGTGTTTAACGGTGTTCACTCGGGATTATGGGAAGTTAGCCATTTTGTAAATTTAAATTTTTAACTGCTATCCTTTCGTTCTATGTAGACGGTACTGTAAATTATCGAAAGTTAAAATCATTACTTAGATTTTAGTTTACTCTAATTTGTAAGTAAATTCAAGCTTGTTTACATTTTTAATGTGAATCTATTTTCAAAGATAAACCTACTAGAAGTGATAAAATTCTAAGATTTGTTAGGTTAGGAAGAGTGATGTTAGTGTACAGCCATTTCTAATAAACATTTTAAAAATGTGACTTTATAATGGACAGATGTACGACATGGCTAAGGTTATTTAATAAATATTGTATAAAATATGTATGTGAGAATAAGGGGGTAGGTCAATTGTACATATTTATTAAAAGAGCTCATAATGCACGTTTTAAAATTTTAATAAACGAAAATAAATTAACATGTTTTATTTATTTCCATTCTTCCTTTCTGTTAAAATTAAAGAAAATCTGTAGGTCTGAGAGATTGGGTATACATAATTCCACAATTTAAGATTAATCAATACGTTATTTATTCCTATAAAAGTTAAATTCCATGATTATTCACCAGATGGCGTCATATAATTATAATTCATAATTTTACCACCAGGCGGTGATGAATTTCATATTAGTACCAAAAAAAGAACCGAAAAAATTTAGGTGTCGTTAGTTGTATTACACTAGCGCCGCCTGTGGCATGTACGCGCAACTTGCCTACTTCCTTCTCTGGTACTCTGTGGTCAAAGTAGCAACTAACAGATGCGTTATAATATTTTGCATATACTACAGTAGGAAGCATAAGAACTAGCAGCTGTGCGATGGTGGTGTAATGGTGAGCATAGTTGCCTTCCAAGCAGTTGATCCGGGTTCGATTCCCGGCCATCGCACTTTTTTTTAATTTTTTTTATTTATTACAATTCATGCTGTTATAAGTTTTTATTATATCACCCTTATAAAAATAAAGCAACTTAATGCAATCAAAATATTATTACCCTATTGTATGGTTAATTTAATATTTAATTATTGAATAAAAACAATGAGTTATTTTATGTTATATTTGGATTTGACGAATAATAACAATACTTGTCATCTATAAGAAAACATGGTTCGACAAAATAATTAAATGGAAAAAAAAATTACGCCCAAACAGGGACTTGAACCCTGGACCCTTAGGTTAAAAGCCTAATGCTCTACCGACTGAGCTATCCGGGCTCTTCAAGCTAAGCTTCACTTTATTTGAATCTAAATTCCGTATTCTGCAATTAGTCATCGATAAGAATATTCTATACGTCATGAGTGTTCCTTTATTCTCAGGTAGTATGTCATTGTATCGCTTGCAATTCCCCATGCCCCCCTTCGTCTGTGGATTATACAAGGATCGACAAAACCTTTAACCATGTCCTAATTATAATGCAATCGTTACTGGGAAGCATGAGTCTCCTTATTTAGTCCCTTCATTTGCATATTTGTATTTTTAATATTTTGTTAGAGGATTTTTGGAACATTATTATCAACATGCCTGTCATTCCATATAAATAAATAAATATTCCAATCTCAAGATATACATGGATGTTTTCTGTATGGTTGTTCCAATTGGGACAATTGCATAGGTGCGTATTTTCCATGTTCTCCCTGCAACGGTAAAAGTCTGTGCTATTTATCTTCGAGAGGTATAGAAACGTTTGAGATTGTGGGGCAAATTACTTCTCGTAATTTAAAAACAGTAAAAAACGGATGTACTTTGCTGGATAAGAAAAGAAATGAAGATAAAAGAAAGGAACTAAATATTTTCAAACTTACAGATCGAATAATTAAATATTAAACGCCTGGAAAGAACATGTTGATAGAATACCAGAAGAAAGATTTCCAAAATTATCGCTAATTATAAACCACATATATTGATAGAATGCCAGAAGGAAGATTTCCAAAATTATTGCTAAATTAAACCGCACGGAAGGAGAAATGTTGGACGCCCACACAGAAGATGGTCGAACAATTTTAACAATTCTAGCTTTCATGGAACCGGAACGAGCCAACAGGCTTAATCCCTGGATGATGATGAGGATAAACAACACAGAAGGAGAAATGTTGACGTCCACCCAAAAGATGGTATGAACAATTTTAATTCTAGCTTTCACGAAACCGGAACGAGACAACAGGCATAATCCCTGGATGTAGATGATGATGTTATAAAAATGGATGGAAAATTTTTGTCAAAATATTAAAAAATATAAATTTATAATTATTGTAATTTGACTTATTCGACTAAACATTTAAAAGCACATTAATTTTTTCATTTATTTAGGCGTAGCAGTGCACGCCGGGTATTTAGCTAGTAAATTACATATTTATGACAATTTATGTTAATCATAACCTGAAGAAGACATTTACAAAATCCTAAATTGTTTGCAATACAAAATGTACAAAAAACTATAATCAATAATGGAAATAATAAAACAAACCATAAACAAAAACCAATACAAGGGGACCTTCAATACATATTTACCCCTGGAGTACAGCAAATGTCAAAGTAGCAGGCAACAGATGCGTTATAAATATTTTGCATATACTACATATGAAGCAAAAGAACATAGCAGCATAAGAATAGCAGGCGTGCGATGGTGGTGTTGTAATGGTGAGCCATAGTTGCCTTCCAAGCAGTTGATCCGGGTTCGATTCCCGGCCATCGCACTTTTTTTTTAATTTTTTATTTATTTATTACAATTCATGCTGTTATAAGTTTTTATTATATCACCCTCATAAAAATAAAGCAACTTAATGCAATCAAAATATTATTACCCTATTGTATGGTTAATTTAATATTTAATTATTGAATAAAAACAATGAATTATTTTATGTGATATTTGGATTTGACGAATAATAATAACAATAAAATAAAGCCTAATGCTCTACCGACTGAGCTATCCGGGCTCTTCACGTTGGGCATCATTTTATTTGAATCTAAATTCCGTATTCTGCAATTAGTCATCGAAAAGAATATTTTATACGTCACGATTGTTCCTTTATTCTCAGGTAGTATGCCATTGTATCGCTTGCAATTCCCCATGCCCCCCTTCTTCTGTGGACTATACCGGACAAGTCAAAATGTTGTGCAGGTTTTCAGAAATTTATTATGTGAAATGTAATGAACATATAATATTGTGAGACATATTGTATGAAAGGTAAACTCTCAAAGTTTTTTTTTAAATATTCACAGATGTTCTATGTGAGCGCTTTTGTTACACGACAGATGTCAAGCCGATATTCAATCTCCTGCCAAACTTTCTGTAGCAGTCCGCGGTCGATATCAGCAATGGCTGCTGTGATGCGGGCACGCAGTTCATGCAGTGTTGTTGGAAGTGGTGGTACGTAAACATGATCCTTTACAAGACCCCACATGAAGAAATCACACGGGGTTAGATCTGGTGAACGAGGTGGCCAATGAATGAGTTGTTGATCACCCTGAGATGCACGGCCTATCCAGCGTTGTGGTAAAGCCGTATTCAAATGGTCTCGAACACTGCAATGGTAATGTGGAGGGGCACCATCCTACTGCAGAATGAAATCTGGACTATCCGCTTCAAGCTGCGGAAGGAGCCATTGTTGTAGCATATCAAGGAAAACATGTCCGTTCACAGTACGTTCATGAAAGAAAAAGGGCCCATAAACCTTTGCATGGGAAATGGCACAAAAGACATTCACTTTCGGAGAATCGCGTTGATGTTCCAGAGTTGCATGGGGGTTACCAGTTCCCCAAATCCTTACAATTGTGTCTATTCACTTTTCCTGAAAGGTGGAAAGTCGCTTCATCACTGTAAACTACCCTCTCATGGAACTCATTCTCTTCCATTAATGCGAGAAAATCAACACAGAAGGACGCTCGCAAAGCATAATCGGCGGGTTTTAAGGCTTGAACCAGTTGCAAGTGGTAGGGGTATCATCTGTAAACGTTTCCGGAGAATCCGCCATACAGTTTTTTGTGGTAGTTGAAGTTCTGTCGCTCCCCGGTAGGTGGATTTCTGTGGACTCCGCACGAAGCATGTGCGAACACGCGTTCGACTGTCTCTTCACTCGTCGACGGACGGCCAGTCGATTTTCGTTTACAGATACAGCCTGAATCCCTAAATTGTGTGTACCACTTACGAATGGATCTCCCATCCGGCGGGTCTTTATCGTATCTGGTACGGAAATGTCGTTGAACACTAGTCACAGAGTTGTTTACATGGTAATCAAGCACACAGAAAGACTTCTGATCCCCAGTCAACGCCATTTTCTTTTACTGCTCTGCTGTTGACATCTTGCGGGTGAACGCGGAACTTTAGAAGTGGACAACTAAACTTTGAGAGTTTACCTTTCATACAATATGTCTCACGATATTATATGTTCATTACATTTCACATAATAAATTTCTGAAAACCTGCACAACATTTTGACTTGCCCTGTACAAGGATCGACAAAACCTTTAAACATGTCCTAATTAGAAGGCAATCGTTATTGGGAAGCATGAGTCTCCTTATTTAGTCCCTTCATTTACATATTTGTATTTTTAATATTTTGTTAGAGGATTTTTGGAACATTATTATCAACATGCCAGTCATTCCATATAAATAAATAAATATTCCAATCTCAAGATATGCATGGATGTTTTCTGTATGGTTGTTCCAATTGAGACAATTGCATAGGTGCGTATTTTCCATGTTCTCCCTGCAACGGTAAAAGTCTGTGCTATTTATCTTCGAGAGGTATAGAAACGTTTGAGATTGTGGGGCAAATTACTTCTCGTAATTTAAAAACAGTAAAAAACGGATGTACTCTGCTGGATAAGAAAAGAAATGAAGATATAAGAAAGGAACTAAATATTTTCAAACTTACAGATCGAATAATTAAATATTAAAGGCCTGGAAAGAACATGTTGATAGAATACCAGAAGAAAGATTTCCAAAATTATCGCTAAATTATAAACCACATATATTGATAGAATGCCAGAAGGAAGATTTCCAAAATTATTGCTAAATTATAAACCGCACGGAAGGAGAAATGTTGGACGCCCACACAGAAGATGGTCGAACAATTTTAACAATTCTAGCTTTCATTGAACCGGAACGAGCCAATAGGCTTAACCCCTGGATGATGATGATGATGATGATGATGATTAGAGCGAGGATTTATATGAAGAAAATTTTACCAAAATATGAAATCAAAATAAGAAAATATGAAAAATATGAAAATTGTAACACGAAAATATTATGAAGCTATTATTTATTAACGTTATTACATATATTTTCATATACATACATTCGGTATAATATATAGGATCAAACAGCATGTAAATGAGACAAGTAGACCTTATTTGTGGTTCAAAAATTCAAGATATTCACTATATTTCTTATTTTAATTAGCTTTTCATTAATTCCATGCCCGTAGAAAGATCATGCTTACGATTTGAAACATTGTTAAAATAAATAGATAAGGTCTACTGGAATATATATATATATAACACAATCCAACAATCTATTAATTTATTCATTGATATTTAATTATAAATTTCAAAATCCAAGGAACAAAACATAGCAACCAAAACAAACAGACTTGCATGAAATATAGGGCGCATTCAGCTGCCAATAAAGCGCTCTAGCGCTTTAGCAAAAATGGCTGCCATTTGCAGCGGAAATTTAAGGAGTTTGTTGAATGGACCGCTGCATGCAGCTATACCGCCAAATTTAAATTTGTTCATTGGCTCATTACTCATATTACTACGCGATGCTATTGAAATTAATCATAATGCTAATAGGGTTATACAGATTTTACGATTTATTTTAATGTATGTAATTTATAAAATCGACGAATAGATCGTTTAAAATAAAATATTATTATAACGAGAAAATTGGTATTTTTTTAATTATTAATATATCAGGCGGCTCCGTGACGCAAGCGATTAGACGCTCGCCTCTCACCGCTGGCTTCTCGAGAACCTTATTTATAATGTTTATTATTAGTTTAATCATATTAATTTGTGTTTTAGTAAGAGTAGCTTTTTTTAACTTGGTTAGGCTCGGTCATTATAAGTAGATTTTGTAGTGGAGGAAACGGATCTACGGCATGTTCTTTCAGGGTTTCTCCAATTTTCCCCTACCACAATTTTATTCCACCTTTCCCCATTTTCATAACATCCATTTCAGATGTAGTCAGCCTGCACCCTAGTTAATTACAGACCTCTATAAATATAGGGGCTTAATCTAATCACTTGATCTGACCCTGATTTGGACACAACTTGATATTATTTTATTATATTTAAACATCACTCCTGCGAATTCCCTATGTGATGCATATATTGCTCCTTCATCATCACATAACACATATATTTAATAACCACACTAAAAGTATTGCCAGGTGGGCTGTAGGGTAAATTTTATTCAATTGTTCAGCCTTTTATTCATGTGATTTCTTACATAATATTTGACACTTTTAGGTCTATATTTAAATCTATGAGGAATAGGGGTTACACTAGAAAATGCAGGAAGTACAGGCATATGTGCAAAATTAATGTATGTGGTGCAAGACATGACCTAAGTACAGCAACCAAACAATTGTATAAAGGAAGGCATCATTGTATTTTTTCAACCTCAAACATACTTCATCTTTATTTTAAATTTGTCAAGGAATAGGAATGAAAACAAAGAAGAATATTAATTTATAATAATTTAAATAGTTTTCTTAATAATTAACTTTTTTGCATCATCTGATAATATTAATTACTTATAAGAGTAACTACCATAATATTTATGGCTAAAATAAAACCAAAACATTATATGTAATTTCCAACCATGTATGTGAAATTCTGTCATAACAGCAGTTAATTATAGATAACCTCTCACTCACCATACTTAAGACATTATTTAATATAATTCTAACATTAGCAATGCCACTTTCTTAGTAAAGTTAAGTGCTACACTAAATAGTATATCACTGAATTATTTATAATACATGAAAAACATTTACCACCAAGATTAATGTAATATACAGTGAAATGCAATATCCCATACGAGAGACTACATGCATTTGAATTAAAAGATATAACACCACATTTCATTTTATGATAAATTGGGAATTAATGTGAAAATTATTCATACCTGGTTCAAGTAACGGCTCTCAGTATCTCAATGATAGGACATAGTATATAAAGTTGGAGATTAAATAATAATGGATCAGCTGTGATTAAAATCCCATGCTGAGTGCAAAATTTTCTGTTAATACATTAACCAACTCTAGCTGTAATTTAATTTTATTCATGCACATCATACTGAGTATTTGTATCTTCACTGGTCAAATTTAGATAAGAAAACTAGAATATTGTAATATTTGAATTCAAGTTATGGCTGATACTTCACAAAGCTCTTTATTCAGAAAAGATTACAAACATAAGATACACAGTTCATCTCTTTGTCCATTACACAAATTTCTTATTGTGTTGCACATTTAAAGAATAGTACAAATGTTCGTTTTATCTGTAGAGAAAATTGGTTCGACAACCACTGTAGCACTTCCAGAAATGACCCCATGAACACAATCATACTATTCTAATTTATTTCATATATCTTGAAAACAAAAATTATAAAACTTGGCACCAGGTATTAGCGAATGAATCATCTGCGGATACAATTTTCATAATAAAAACATTCACTCGTCAATAACACAATGATTTGCATGAAAAGAGGTTATAATCGTAAATTCTTGATCTTGATAATAATCTTAAAATTATCACTGTCTTTAGTTTTACTTAATATATCACTTATGTTCGTCTAAAACGGTTAGCCACCTCGAATAACTCATATATTAATGTCCAGACATAAATAACACAAAATTTGTACATAAAATATAAATTGTTTATGGACAAAGACGCCATGTTTAAACTGAATGAACCGGCCAATCACAATGGATGCAGCGGTTTTTTCTGTCTGCAGCCTACTTTTACTTCGCAGCAGTAGCTGCAAGTCCGCTAGAGCGCTTTATTGCCCTCTGAATGGTATGCTGCAGATAAAGCGCTAAAGCGCTTTTGCAGCGCTTTGGCTACTGAATGCCCCCATAGCACTAAAAATTTAGATTAGGTACAATTTGGCATGATTACTATTCTCATTGCATAAAGATATCAAACTCCAGTAATTGTTTTTTTATTAATTTAACATTTCAAATATAATTTATCTTCCAGTAATTGTATATGTAGCAATTACCTTAAATTAGTTGTTGGTATTGATATACGTATGTAAAAAAGAATTAATTATTTATTCAATTATATTTAATTATGAAATCCAAGAAACAATACATAATCAAAACAGAAAGATTTCCATGAAATATAGGACTGACAAAATTGAGACTATGTACAGTTTGGTATGGTAGCTATTTACATTGCATAAATATACCGACCTTCAATATATGTACATGTAACAATAACATTAAATTTACTTATAATTGAGTTGTGGTTTTTTATTTTGGTATTTGCTGATACCTATAAAATCGAGTTATAGGAACAATTTAATTTTGACACAAGAGATTGCAATTTATAAAATGTAGGCTAAGAAAGAATATTATTTAGTTATTTTAAATATATTTCAAATATAAAATGAGCATACCTCTTTACTACAGTAAGTGCAAAACACTATTTTACAATCCGTGGTGTAGCATTTAAATGCTGTAATCCAATCACGAACTCCAGTTTTTGGCATCTTGTTTTTCACTAGTAGCAACAACAAGTATGTCTGTACACAAGCAAAGTGAAGAAATTGCCTAGGTAAGAGTGGGTGGTCACTAATCTACTATCGTCCTTAAACTTATCAATCTGTCATCAGTTCATCATGTTCTCGTTCCAGCGGGCCAAGTTACGGATAAACCCCATCCATCTCTTGACTCATCTTGTTGTTATTGCCGGTTAACGGTATTTGTTTTGTCCAGAAATGAATTCTGGAGAATTTCCACTTCTCTACGATTTACAATGTCAAAAACTTACAGAGATACAGTCACTTCAAAAAATATTTTTAACAAATTCCACAAATTCCTAGAAGTGTTATTGGAAAAAAAAAATATATTTTTTAAATGTTGAAAATATGAAGCAATATGAAATATTTGCTAAAATATTAACTTTTTGTCAAAATATTATGAAATACGAATTTTTTTTTGGTCTCATTCATTCTACACTTCATAAAACGTGAAGATACTTTGTCGCAATGCTCTCCGACTTATAGTTTAAAACATGAAATTTCATAAAATTCCGCGTTCTAATGATGATAAACAACACAGAAGGAGAAATGTTGACGTCCACGCAGAAGATGGTATGAACAATTTTAATTCTAGCTTTCACGAAACCGGAACGAGCCAACAGACTTAATCCCTGGATGTAGATGATGATGTTATAAAAATGGATGAAATATTTTTGTCAAAATATAAATTTATAATTATTTTACTTTGACTTATTCGACTAAACATAAAAGCACATTAATTTTCATTTATTTAGGCGTAGCAGTGCACGCCGGGTATTAGCTAGTAAATTACATATTTATGACAATTTATGTTAATCATAACCTGAAGAAGACATTTGCAAAAATCATAAATTGCAATACAAACTGTACAAAAAACTATAATCAATAATTGAATAATAAAACAAACCATAAACAAAACCCATACAAGGGGAGCTTCAATACATATTTAACCCTGGAGTACACAAATGTCAAAGTAGCAAGCAACAGATGCGTTATAATATTTTGCATATACTACAGTAGGAAGCATAAGAATTAGCAGCTGTGCGATGGTGGTGTAATGGTGAGCATAGTTGCCTTCCAAGCAGTTGATCCGGGTTCGATTCCCGGCCATCGCACTTTTTTTTAATTTTTTTTATTTATTACAATTCATGCTGTTATAAGTTTTTATTATATCACCCTTATAAAAATAAAGCAACCTAATGCAATCAAAATATTATTACCCTATTGTATGGTTAATTTAATATTTAATTATTGAATAAAAACAATGAATTATTTTATGTGATACTTGGATTTGACGAATAATAATAACAATAATTGTCATCTATAAGAAAACATGGTTCGACAAAATAATTAAATGGAAAAAAAAAATTACGCCCGAACAGGGACTTGAACCCTGGACCCTTAGGTTAAAAGCCTAATGCTCTACCGACTGAGCTATCCGGGCTCTTCTAGTTAAACTTCACTTTATTTGAATCTAAATTCCGTATTCTGCAATTAGTCATCGATAAGAATATTCTATACGTCATGAGTGTTCCTTTATTCTCAGGTAGTATGTCATTGTATCGCTTGCAATTCCCCATGCCCCCCTTCGTCTGTGGACTATTCAAGGATCGACAAAACCTTTAACCATGTCCTAATTATAATGCAATCGTTACTGGGAAGCATGAGTCTCCTTATTTAGTCCCTTCATTTGCATATTTGTATTTTTAATATTTTGTTAGAGGATTTTTGGAACATTATCAACATGCCAGTCATTCCATATAAATAAATAAATATTCCAATCTCAAGATATACATGGATGTTTTCTGTATGGTTGTTCCAATTGGGACAATTGCATAGGTGCGTATTTTCCATGTTCTCCCTGCAACGGTAAAAGTCTGTGCTATTTATCTTCGAGAGGTATAGAAACGTTTGAGATTGTGGGGCAAATTACTTCTCGTAATTTAAAAACAGTAAAAAACGGATGTACTCTGCTGGATAAGAAAGAAATGAAGAGAAAAGAAAGGAACTAAATATTTTCAAACTTACAGATCGAATAATTAAATATTAAACGCCTGGAAAGAACATGTTGATAGAATACCAGAAGAAAGATTTCCAAAATTATCGCTAAATTATAAACCACATATATTGATAGAATGCCAGAAGGAAGATTTCCAAAATTATTGCTAAATTATAAACCGCACGGAAGGAGAAATGTTGGACGCCCACACAGAAGATGGTCGAACAATTTTAACAATTCTAGCTTTCATGGAACCGGAACGAGCCAACAGGCTTAATCCCTGGATGATGATGATGATGATGATGATAAACAACACAGAAGGAGAAATGTTGACGTCCACGCAAAAGATGGTATGAACAATTTTAATTCTAGCTTTCACGAAACCGGAACGAGCCAACAGGCTTAATCCCTGGATGTAGATGATGATGTTATAAAAATGGATGAAATAATTTTGTCAAAATATAAAAAATATAAATTTATAATTATTTTACTTTGACTTATTCGACTAAACATAAAAGCACATTAATTTTCATTTATTTAGGCGTAGCAGTGCACGCCGGGTATTAGCTAGAAAAGTATATATTTATGACAATTTATGTTAATCATAACCTGAAGAAGACATTTACAAAAATCATAAATTGCAATACAAACTGTACAAAAAACTATAATCAATAATTGAATAATAAAACAAACCATAAACAAAACCCATACAAGGGGAGCTTCAATACATATTTAACCCTGGAGTACACAAATGTCAAAGTAGCAAGCAACAGATGCGTATATATATTTTGCATATACTACAGTAGGAAGCATAAGAATTAGCAGCTGTGCGATGGTGGTGTAATGGTGAGCATAGTTGCCTTCCAAGCAGTTGATCCGGGTTCGATTCCCGGCCATCGCACTTTTTTTTAATTTTTTATTTATTTATTACAATTCATGCTGTTATAAGTTTTTATTATATCACCCTCATAAAAATAAAGCAACTTAATGCAATCAAAATATTATTACCCTATTGTATGGTTAATTTAATATTTAATTATTGAATAAAAACAATGAATTATTTTATGTGATATTTGGATTTGACGAATAATAATAACAATAATTGTCATCTATAAGAAAACATGGTTCGACAAAATAATTAAATGGAAAAAAAAAATTACGCCCGAACAGGGACTTGAACCCTGGACCCTTAGGTTAAAAGCCTAAGTTAACCTTCACTTTATTTGAATCTAAATTCCGTATTCTGCAATTAGTCATCGATAAGAATATTCTATACGTCATGAGTGTTCCTTTATTCTCAGGTAGTATGCCATTGTATCGCTTGCAATTCCCCATGCCCCCCTTTGTCTGTGGACTATACAAGGATCGACAAAACCTTTAACCATGTCCTAATTAGAATGCAATCGTTATTGGGAAGCATGAGTCTCCTTATTTAGTCCCTTCATTTGCATATTTTTATTTTTAATATTTTGTTAGAGGATTTTTGGAACATTATTATCAACATGCCAGTCATTCCATATAAATAAATAAATATTCCATTCTCAAGATATACATGGATGTTTTCTGTATGGTTGTTCCAATTGGGACAATTGCATAGGTGCGTATTTTCCATGTTCTCCCTGCAACGGTAAAAGTCTGTGCTATTTATCTTCGAGAGGTATAGAAACGTTTGAGATTGTGTGGCAAATTACTTCTCGTAATTTAAAAACAGCAAAAAACGGATGTACTCTGCTGGATAAGAAAAGAAATGAAGATAAAAGAAAGGAACTAAATATTTTCAAACTTACAGATCGAATAATTAAATATTAAAAGCCTGGAAAAGAACATGGTTGATAGAATAACAGAAGAAAATATTTTCACAAAAGTATTGCTAATTATAAAAAACCACTATATTGTCGACATGATGCCAGAAGGAAGATTTCCAAAATTAGTGCCATAATTATAAACCGCACGGAAGGAGAAATGTTGGACGCCCACACAGAAGATGGTCTGAACAATTTTAACAATTCTAGCTTTCATGGAACCGGAACGAGCCAACAGGCTTAATCCCTGGATGATGATGATGATGATGATAAACAACACAGAAGGAGAAATGTTGAACGTCCACACAGAAGATGGTATGAACAATTTTAATTCTAGCTTTCACGAAACCGGAACGAGCCAACAGGCTTAATCCCTGGATGATGATGATGATGTTATAAAAACGGATGAAATATTTTTGTCAAAATATAAAAAATATAAATTTATAATTACTTTACTTTGACTTATTTGACTAAACATAAAAGCACATTAGCACGCCGGGTGTTAGCTAGAAAAGTATATATTTATGACAATTTATGTTAATCATAACCTGAAGAAGACATTTGCAAAAATCATAAATTGCAATACAAACTGTACAAAAAAACTATAATCAAAAATGAATAATAAAACAAACCATAAACAAAACCCATACAAGGGGAGATTCAATACATATTTAACCCTGGAGTACACAAATGTCAAAGTAGCAAGCAACAGATGCGTTATAACATTTTGCATATACTACAGTAGGAAGCATAGGGATTAGCAGCTGTGCGATGGTGGTGTAATGGTGAGCATAGTTGCCTTCCAAGCAGTTGATCCGGGTTCGATTCCCGGCCATCGCACTTTTTTAATTTTTTTTTATTTATTACAATTCATGTTGTACAAAAGATAATGTTTTTAATAAGAATTTCAACATTAAGGAGTTAAACATAGCCATTAATAGTTTAAAATCAACAAATCTCCAGGAGCAGATAATATACATGCAGAATTTCTCAAACACCTTGGCAATAAAGCCAAAACTCAATTACTCTCCCTTTATAATCTTTCTTGGAACACAAAAGTTCCTGATGATTGGAAAAAAGCTATTATAATACCTATTTTGAAAACAAAAAAATCAGCAAATACTTTTTCAAATTATCGCCCAATAACACTAACTAGTGTAATTGTTAAAACTATGGAAAAATGATTTCAAATCGATTAAATTGGTATTTAGAAACCAATAATTTACTCTCACCCAATCAAGCTGGATTTAGAGAATTACAATCAACAAATCAACAAATTGTACACCTAAGTCAAGCTATTAAAGACAGTTTCAACAGAAAAGAAGACACTCTGGCAATGTTTGTTGATTTCCAAGGAGCATATGACTATTTGGAGATATAAATTATTAGAAAAAATGCAGACTTTAGGCATTCAAGGGAATATGCTACTCTGGATCAGCAATTTTCTCATCCAACGGTTCATCGCTACAAAGTATAATAATCGCCTCTCTAAATACCAACAAACACATCGAGGCTTACCACAGGGTTCTGTACTCAGTACCATTCTCATCAATATTTACATTAATGATCTACCTAAGCATATAGAAAAGCTCCAAACAAAAACCCTACTTTTTGCTGATGATGTTGTAATATGGGTCTCCAAACCGAAAAACCAAAGTCAACAATTAATAACCATAGCTCAACAATCACTAATACAGTTAGAGAATTGGACATCCCAGAACTTAATGAAGATAAATATACACAAGACAAATTATCAACTATTTACATTAAGAAAGAAACCACTACCCATCACTCTGAAATTGGAGGGTGAATTATTAACTCAAACACATGAAGCAAAATATTTAGGAATAACTCTGGACACAAAATTAACATGGAAGAAACACATAGAGAATATATGTACAAAGATAGAAACAAGGTTACCATTATTAAAACGATTAGCAGGGAAAAAGTGGGGTTGCAACACACAAACCCTAAACACCTTCTACCAAATGTACATAAAACCTGTACTTCATTATTGTGAAGAAATCCTAGTAACTACTAAAGTGGAAAAACTTAATAAATTGCAGAACCAAATCCTCCGCCTGATAACAGGAGCCGTTAAAACAACACCAATCACTGCCATGCAAATCTTAACAAATAACCCAAACATAGCATTTGAAATTGAGAAAACAGCAATCACACAGTATGAAAAATTTTTAAGGCTACCCCATAATAACTGGACCCAAAGAAAACCACAAGTATGTTTAAAATCTCAGCAAAGCTTCTTAAGCATTGTACAAGAAATCAAACAGAAATTGCAACTTCCACATTCAAAAGAAAATATGCAGATGAGAAACAACCCTCTAGAATTTTTGGAAATTGAATATAACCTTCATTTAACAGAAGACATCAAGAAATCTGAAACTCCTCCATATATTTTAAAACAAATGTCACTGGAAATAATAAATCTAAGATACCCAGCTCCTGAATGGATACATATTTTTACAGATGGCTCCAGCCTACCAAATGACGGTGGCACTGGTGCTGGTGCAGTATGTCCACTTTTTTCCTTTTATCGTAAACTAAACACAAATTCAACAAACTTTGATGGTGAAATTCTAGCAATTTTCTTATAAGTTTACAAAATCTTTTATACCACATCCAAAAATTTACAAAAGTTGTAATTCTATGTGACTCCAAAGCAGCCATTCTCGCTATAACACGAGACACAACACCCAAAAGCATCAAAATTATCGAATGTCACAAAATGATAAAACAGTTATCCCGTCTACATAAAAAAGTTGTACTTCAATGGATTCCGGCCCATTGTGGAGTGACAGGCAATGAAATAGCCGATTTTCTGGCCAAGAAGGGTAGCAAAATTGTTTCAAACCCAACTTCTACTCCAGTTTCCTTTCACTCTATCAAAAGAATTATCTCAAATAAATACATCAATAAACTTAGAGAAGAATACACCACCAAAACATCTGGAAAGGAATGGGAAAATCTACAAGCTTATGACATTACTACATTACAAAGAAAATCTGCAGTAGCAACATTCAGACTGCTAACGGGACATGACTGCTTGAATAAACACCTACACAGAATTGGCATAACAGATTCACCTAAATGCCCTTTTTTTGCAATTTAAATGAAGATATGGAAAGAAACCATCTCCTCCGTTGTCCAGCTTTTGTAGAAGAGACCAGCCTTTCTGCTAAATATTGGAGTGCAAGAGAGCGAATGATTTTATTATCAAGTGCTCGACATTAGATACCAACCAACCAACCAACCAACAATTCATGGTGTTATAAGTTTTTATTATATCACCCATATAAAAATGAAGTAACTTAATGCAATCAAAATATTGTTACCCTATTGTATGGTTAATTTAATATTTAATTATTGAATAAAAACGAATTATTTTATGTGATATTTGGATTTGACGCATAATAATAATAATAATAATAATAATAATAATAATAATAATAATAATAATAATAATAATAATAATAATAATAATAATAATAATAGTCATCTATAAGAAAACATAAGCAACGGGAAGCTACCACACCTACAATTCCCTAGTAAAACTGCAGGCATAGTATGAAAATGCTATGATTGCAGTGAAGGACCTGCCTTCGGGCAGAATTACTATAGATGGATAAGAAAACATAGCTCGACAAAATAATTAAATGGAAAAAAAAAATTACGCCCGAACAGGGACTTCAACCCTGGACCCTTAGGTTAAAAGCCTAATGCTCTACCGACTGAGCTATCCGGGCTCTTCAAGTTAAACTTCACTTTATTTGAATCTAAAGTCCGTATTCGTGCACTTAGTCATCGATAAGAATATTTTATACGTCATGAGTGTTCCTTTATTCTCAGGTAGTATGCCATTGTATCGCTTGCAATTCCCCATGCCACCCTTCGTCTATGGACTATACACGGATCGACAAAACCTTTAACCATGTCCTAATTAGAATGCAATCGTTATTGGGTAGCATGAGTCTCCTTATTTAGTCCCTTCATTTGCATATTTATATTTTTAATATTTTGTTAGAGGATTTTTGGAACATTATTATCAACATGCCAGTCATTCCATATAAATAAATAAATATTCCAATCTCAAGATATACATGGATGTTTTCTGTATGGTTGTTCCGATTGGGACAATTGCATAGGTGCGTATTTTCCATGTTCTCCCTGCAACGGTAAAAGTCTGTGCTATTTATCTTCGAGAGGTATAGAAACGTTTGAGATTGTGGGGCAAATTACTT
This sequence comes from Diploptera punctata, assembly GCA_030220185.1. Lineage (NCBI taxonomy): Eukaryota > Metazoa > Arthropoda > Insecta > Blattodea > Blaberidae > Diploptera > Diploptera punctata. The sequence continues at coordinate 162,124 of JASPKZ010004212.1, read as the reverse complement.
CTCGTAATTTAAAAACAGTAAAAAACGGATGTACTTTGCTGGATAAGAAAAGAAATGAAGATAAAAGAAAGGAACTAAATATTTTCAAACTTACAGATCGAATAATTAAATATTAAACGCCTGGAAAGAACATGTTGATAGAATACCAGAAGAAAGATTTCCAAAATTATTGCTAAATTATAAACCACATATATTGATAGAATGCCAGAAGAAAGATTTCCAAAATTATTGCTAAATTATAAACCGCACGGAAGGAGAAATGTTGGACGTCCACACAGAAGATGGTATGAACAATTTTAATTCTAGCTTTCATGAAACCGTAACGAGCCAACAGGCTTAATCCCTGGATGATGATGATGATAAAAAAACGGACGACATATTTTTGTCAAAAATGTAATTAGCAACCCGAAATATATATATATATATATATATATTGTTTTTATCTTCGTCGTGAATGTCCAGAATTAAATAATCTCCACCTTGTTAGTTATACAATCAATAGGAAACGATATACAGATATCTAAGTATCAATTTGGAGTCATTGATGAAATAAGGCATAAATACATTGAATAATTCGTTTCTGTGTTATACCCTATATGCCTATTAGAACCTATTTCTCTTCTGTCAGCAAACACATTTCAGTATCAGCTTATCTTCACTGGTTTTGTACTCGTGCCGAAATAGCTCAGTTGGGAGAGCGTTAGACTGAAGATCTAAAGGTCCCTGGTTCGATCCCGGGTTTCGGCATTTTTTTTATGATCGATAAGTTTTAATAATGTAATATATAAACATTAATGTTTGTTTGTTCGTACTATATGCGCGGCCATACCGTTGATCCGATTGTGATGGGGCTTTCTGAAAAATGTTCCGAAGATTCCAGGGATGAGCATAGGCTATAAAAAAAGTTGTGATATTCAACTCCTACATCCTTAGAAATCGCCCTTTGTAGTGGAAAACGTGAAAAAAAGTAGCTCTTTGGACGCTTAAATGGCTTACGGTGCCTAAACCATAACAAATACACGAAATTAATGTATATAGAATTTAATATCTCAAAAAGCTCTACAAAAAAGTCTGCGACAGCATATGTTTATCTTCTACGGATAACTCACAATAACCATTTTTGTCTTTCATTGATGCCAAGAAGATCGAGACAAGTACGTAGATTCCTTTGCAAGAATAGCAGCACATGGCGGGTATTCTTTTACGGATAACTCATAATAACGAATTTTATCTTTTAGCTCATTTAGCCTATGCCAAGAAGATCGAGATAAGTAGATTCCCGGGCAACACCGGGTAATTAGCAAGGGGAATCTTAAAATAATTACGATATACATTTATAATTATTTTTAATTTTACTTATTCAACTAATCATAAGACATAAAAGTAAAGTAAAGTGATCCCACAACAGGCCCGGAGGACCTTGGGGTAGTAGGAGATTAAAGCTCCCACTTTTTCTAGACAATCGGCACTTTATGTCAGCCGGGTTGTCAGCCCTGCGTGACGGCCGCCTTTACCCCAGAACAAGCGTCAGGTACTCATTTCCGTTAGAGGCTGAGTCGACCCCAGGGCCAGAGTGCCGCCAGAGAGTTTGGGTCAGTTTAAAAATCCTGACCCCAACGGGACTTGAACCCTCGACCCTCCGGCTTGTAGCTCAGTGCCTTAACCACTACGCTACGGCGTAAGACGTACATTAATTTTTGTCTCTCTGCTCATTTATGCCAAGAAGATCGGGATGAGTAGATTCCCGGGCAACTCCGGGTAAATAGCACGAGGCATGTAAAAATAATTACGATATACAGTTTTACATCTACTTATTTAACCAAACATAAAACACATTAATTTTCGTATTTCAACTCATTTATGTCAAGAAGATCGGGATAACTAGATTCCCGGACAAACGCCGGGTGATCAGCACGGAGTATCTAAAAAATATAAATTTATAATTATTTTTCGTTTTACTTATTCAACTGAACACAAAAGCACACTAATTTTCATTTATTTAGGCGTAGCAGCGCACGCCGGGTATTAGCTAGTGTTTTAATAATTTTCTCCGTTATAGATCCTACATTGATGCACACTGAAGCATAATTGGCTAAGGTAATACATTACAAGCCGATAGATCAGGGGTCAAGTCCCGGTGGTCAGGATTTTTAAACTGGGTCGACTCAGCCTCTAGTGGAAATGAGTACCAGACGGCCGTCACGCGGGGCTGACAACCCAGCTGACATCTCGTGTCGATTGTCTTAAGAGGTGGGAACCTTAACCTCCCACTACCCGAAGGGCCTCTTGAGTGGGATCTCTTTACCTATAAATCCTACAAAGAGAACTATATGGTATAGTCGGGCGATATCTCTAGGATGCTAGTTAGACACGCGACTATTATGTATATGCTAAAACGTTACGCAGATATAAAAAATGTTAAGACTCTTTCATTCCCTTTCATGCCACATATCCTGTCCATTGCAGTATATGTGACCTAACTGTTGTTTTTAAATCTGATTTCCTATAAAGATCATGTAGTCTTCTCATTCTCCCGCCTGTTCATCTGTCTTTGGTCCAAAATTTTCCTAAGAACTTTATTCTCAAATAGGCAATAAATAACAGAAGATGAAATGTATATACTTCATCAATAATCTAGTAAAGAGTTATTCCAAAACACTGAAAGTCTTGCATCAGAAACGTGCAGACGAAACATGAGTTAGAAATTGACTTATTCTTGAATGGAAAATGGCATGTTGAATCAATAATGCTCAAGTCTAAAGCCCACACGTGACAAACTTACCACGCCAAGAGAATAATCGTCATTAATCATATACGAAACACCAACACTTTGAGTTTCTCCTCATGCAAATAAAATGTAGATTTCTAAACAGGGTTCCGATATAATAGTAATGTACGCAACAAGGGAAGTAAGTAGTACATAACTAGTCGAGGACGTGTTTGAGCCCGAGCTTTAGAGTGGGTTAGCAAATAAGTTCGAGACTAGTAATGTACTTATTTCCCGAATTGCATATATAATTTTGTTCTCTCCTATAATTAAAATTATGTTTTTGCGCGATAGTGCGTTTTGTCGTACTTACCAGCAATGGCGACCATTATTCAAAATTCAACTTCCTACATTTCGGGGTTGCCAACCTAAATAACTATACTGTAATATTACATTTACACCCACGTGTGGGAAGTAAAACCACTGCCCTCTATGTATAGGCCTACTACGTACAATGTATATACAAAAAATATACAAAAGATATTGTTAATATACATTATACTCGTACGAAACAAATCACTGCATTTTAAATGAACTGAACTTTATTTGAAACAATATAAAACAATAAATACGTACTTGCGGCCATGTTATCAGTAATTGTTCTCAATGCCTCCTGTTGTTTCAACTAATAAACATTGCCCACACTGTTAACATTAGTAAATTGTTTATAATGAATGAAAATATTTCCAACAAAGATGTTATTATTTTACTATTATTGATTATTTTGAAAACACTATCGCGCAAAAAATAATGTACAACGCACGTTTGTGAAGTGTTTTACAGAATCTCGGAAATTAAAAACCACTTCCCAACCTCGCATCGTAATATACTATTAATTTTTATATTTCGTGTGTCTCCATATCTTGGTTTGAAGGGTTCAATTGTTTGATAGCAAGGGAATGTTGATAAAATAACTGCAATTGTTTATTGTTGTCTGAATTAGTGTCAGACATTTTAAATAACAGTTTCAGATTGCATGTTAATTACAGATAAGAATATGATTAATTGTGATGTACAGGAAGCTGCGAATGTTGCGGTTCACTTTCTATTATCAGCAAAGTAAAAAAAAATAGATATGAAAAACTATACAGAATATTTAAGGGCTTGTGTAAATTAAACATATTGAAATAAATGAGAAAAAATACACTGCTCAAAACAATTAGAGGAACACTTGTAATAAATTGAATAAGTAATTGTTTTTTAAAGCTATGATGCTGAAAGTTGGACAATATGTAAATTGAATTATTAATTTTATCATTGGATACAAATTTTAAAGATCCATGGCCTAAATACAGAGAAATTACCTCAAATAACAAATATAGAGATTTTTTTTATTTTGGAAGGCACCGGCCACTTCTAATTGGTAAGCTTCCTGATGCTGCTATAGTGACGAATGTTGATTATTGCCTTGTTTATTCAAGTCTCTGACAAAATGAGGCATTTAAATGAGTTTGAAGTGTATCATGCTCTACATCTTTTACGACAAGGTCAATCTCTGCGACAAGTGGCTAGAGAGCTTGGGGTTTCTCCTTCCGTGGTGTCCAGGTTACGCAACAGGCACAGAGAGACAGGTCAGTATTGTAGAAGACGTGGCCAGGGCCGTAGATTTAAAACAAGCCCCCAGGATGACAGGTACGTTGTTCTTTCTGCTCTTCGACAGCGTACAAAACTGCAAAAGACCTGCAGAATGACCTTCATATGGCTTCCGGAATCCGGGTTTCAGACCAAACCATAAGGAACAGATTAAGGAAAGAGAATATTCGTCCAAAAAGGTCCGTTAAAAAAACACGCTTAACAAATGGGCATAAGGCAGCAAGACGTACGTATGCTGAAAACCATGGTGGTTGGAACCTGAACCAGTGGGAGTCTGTGCTCTTCTCGGACGAATCCAGGTATCGTCTTACACGTTGTGATGGTCGATTCGATTGAGGGTGTGGGGACGGCCAGGAGGAAATTGATGGATTCGGAGGAGGTTCCATAATGGTGTGGGCCGGAGTTATGTACAACAATCGTACGGACCTTGTACTTGTTCCCCAGCGACTGAATGCTGTCCGGTATATCGAGCACGTTCTGGAAGAGCATGTAGTACCTGCTGCCATTGGAGTAGGCCCTGGATTTCTGTTTATGCAGGATAATGCCAGGGCACATTCTGAGGCTGTCACCAGGGATTTCCTGAGGAGGAATGAAATTGAGGTAATGGAGTGGCCAGCGGTCAGCCCAGACCTCAACCCTATTGAACACTTGTGGGATCTTCTAGACAGGAAGGTCAGGAACCGACATCAAGCTCCACAAACTCTGCAGCAACTTGGAGATGCTCTGAAGGAGGAATGGGAGAATATCCCGCAAGAGGAAATCCAGAATCTTATTGGGAGCATGCCACGAAGGTGCCGAAGTGTCATCAAATGTCGTGGAGGCCATACACTATATTAACTCTATATAACGAGTGTTTAATTTTGAAAAATAAGCACAAGATTCAATTGCTTACATAGCGGAATTATTTGAAAAGTTAATTGTCAGCGTTATTCATTTGTTTTTACTGACATGAGCAATAAATAAACAAATAAATAACCACAAATAATGTAATTTATTAATTTCATGTTTGTACTTTTATCCAATGAAAAAATATTTGCATATTTCATAGTGTTCCTCTAATTGTTTTGAGCAGTGTATTAATGAAAATCAACCAAATTTTGTGGCTAATGTTAATTGTAACAACTGTTCAATCACTATAAATTTGAATTATCAAAGTGAGAAATAAGAAGTGTGATATAATAAAATTGTATTATATTACTTAATAAAATTTTAAATAGGTAACATTCTTACATTATTAATTCAGTTACTTTTCTTCCCTAGGGAAGTAAGTTGAGCAATTACAAGCCGTTGTCAATGGATACCAAGGCCTCTCTAGTAAATGCAACTTACTTTCCTAAAACAGAATGATAATTAGGTCATAATTAGTACAGGAGTGAACAAAGAATATAAAACTGTTCCCGAGAAATAACATAATTTGCTCCTTTACACCGTAGCGTAGTTAGTTATGGCAATATGCTACAAGTCGGAATTTTGTAACTTTAAGTCCCGGTGGGGTCAGGATTATTTAACTGGCCAAAAACTTCTGTCGGCATCATGGCCCTGATATCAACTCAACATCTAACTGAAATTAGTACCAAACACTTATTCTGGGGATAAAGCGGCCGTCAGGTAGGACTTATAAACCCAGCTGATATCTCGAGTCGATTGACTAGAAAAGTCGGAGCTGTAACCTTCTATTAGACCTACCCCAAAGATCTCGTAAGGCCTGTAGTATGATCCATCCATCCATCCATCCATCCAATGGCTGATTGGCTCAAATTCGAGCTTTGGTCTCCCTTAACTTCTGCCTCCAATCATTTCTATTTTGCGCAGCAGCCTCCAGTTGCGACACTTAAGTAGGTTTGCAGCATCTTCCTTAATACCATACTCCCATCTTTTTTTCGGTCTTCCATCCCGTCTATTCCCCATAACACTTGCTGTAAGCACCTTTTTTTTGGTGCTCGGTCTGTTGAGAGCATTTGTACATAGCCAGCCCATTCTAAGTTCTTTAACTTAATAAAATTGACAAGGTCAGGTTCATTGCATTTGCCATACAGTTCTTTATTGTATCGTATCTGTAGTATGATGACTTTACCTTTTTTACCTTTACATAAGTTACTTCACAGTTTTTTTATGTATAGGGCATATTTTGGTAAATTCATGATAGTCTCTATAGTTTATGACTAACAAGAGTGGCATTTGTTAGGATTATTTAACGAATACAATTAAACTGTTTATTCAAAAGTAATTATTTAAATATAGTTACCGGTATTTTAAAATATTGATATATTTAACGTTAAAGGCGATGTTTGAAAACAAAACAAATCAGAAATGTGAGGTTATGTTCATTCACTATAACTTGATCATATTATTTATTGCCAAATAGGATCGCAAATATTGTAAGAATGCACCCTAGTGGAGAAATAATGAAACACATCGAACTGTGTACTATAATCAACATAATAGGTTATTTATTTATTTTTTAGTAAAATCAAGGAATCTGTTCATTATTTGCTACATTCAAGGTATTTGTTGGAGAAAAATTATGCTCTGACCAGTTCAGAATATTTAAAAAGGAGGAGCTTTTTTTATCACAAAGGCAGGAGCTGATAAAGACAAATCGATAAAGAGTGAGGTGAAACACGGCTATCATTGGTTGTAAAACAAAATTCATTGAAACGTGATTGGTCACTCACTACCATTTGGGGCATGAGTTAAAAATAATAGTCTTATATATAGCCTATTATAAAAACGAGTGAGAGTCTGTTTGCCTGTCTGTCCTTCAAGAAACACAAAAATTACCTATCCGATTTGAATGGGTTTTTTCTATCATTTAGAGAATTTTTCTTGGACAATTATCGTATATAACATTACCACATGTACTATGGGGAAGGATCTAAAAAAACGGCATCGGTGCACAAAACAAAAGTAGTTTTTTGCGCACTTAAATGGTTTACCCTGCCTAAACCATAATAAAGACACCAAATTAATGTACTCAGAATTGAATATTTAAAAAAAAAAATCAATAGAAAAAGTCCGCGATATCACATGTCTGTCTTTTACGGATAACTCTCAATAATCATTTTTTTCTTTTAGCTCATTGATGCCAAGAAGATCGGAACACGTAAATTCCCGGTCAACGTTGGATTCTCTATCAGAAGAGAGCAGCGGGACATAATCTCGCAATGCCATAGTCCTTTAACGCTCTAGCGGCCCCCAATTTTGTTTCATCGAAATCAAACTTCGCATATAGGAATTAATTAAAAACTTCGAGATAAGTAGATTCCCGAGCAACGCCGGGTAATCAGTTAATTAAAAGTAAATGTTGACCACTTCCTTCAGATCATATCCGTTCAGTTCGGTTTACTTTCTTTATCTACTTGTACTTTAAGACACACAAACACGAATTTTTCTCGGATGAATGAAAATATGCAATGCAAGATTATGAAGAGGTAATATACTCTAGCCCTATACCTAGTTTAATGACGCTATTTAAAATATATCACTATTTCGCAATTGAAAATTGAGCTAGAAAAATCAAATTATTTTATGCAAAGTCATTTTATTTCAGACGGTATATGTTATTAATGGGTAGGCTATTGTTAAGATACAGCTCTCCTTTGTCAGGAGTTAATAGACGAAGTTAATTTTACTTACCTTGTTTGCCAAAAGCTGTCATGAGTGGTATGCGGTCAACACACCGACTCAATGACACATCTAGCAGGCAACTAAGAATGTTTGAGATCGGTAAATTTTGGTTAGAGATCTCTTTGTTCAGGCTTAAGGATCTTTTACGAGCCTGAAAATATTCAGTCTCGAGATCCACGGCTAGAAGTCCCTCTTAGAGGACTTGCTCCATGGATTTTTCCATCCTAAAAAATCCATCGACCGCGGCTGGGCTTGAACCCGCGATCCTCGGAACCAGAGGCAAGGAGCATAACCACTAGTCCACCGCGGCCGACTCAGACTGTACATAGGCTATTATAAATCTCGGCATGGCAGTTTCGGATTTCCTTCCGTTCCAAAGGAAGTCATGCTTTAGATATTTAATGTCCTAAAATAAAAAAATCCATAGACTCCGGCCAGATTTGAACTGCAAACATCTAGAGATAAGCCTGATTAAAAACTCATTTCTAACTTCTAGAAGCAATGGTAGAAATCATTTTTTAGTGAAAAATCAATCATTTATTTAGAGTTGAATACGATTCTATTAAGAGGGAGAAGTTACATAGAATCCTTCCGGAGTTTGGAATTCCTAAAAAGTTAGTTAGACTTATACGAACGTGTAGGGTGCGTGTAGGCAAACAGTTTTCAGATACTTTTGAAATTCACAAAGGGTTAAAGCAAGGAGATACACTATCTCCTCTACTATTCAATTCTGTACTGGAGCATGCAATCAAATCTTTGGAGAATGAAGAAGGCCTACAACTCAATGGTATTAATAGGCTGTTTGTTTATGCTGATGATATATAATATTGAGTGATAGCGAGAAGATACTAAGGGCTAACGCGCATACTCTATTGATTAACACTAACAAATTGGGACTGGAAGTAAACATCAATAAAACTAAATAGCCTACATGTTCACACATAAGAAATGCATTATATAATGGAAATGGACAACTAATGACAAATGTGGGAAATTTTGAAGAAGTGGCTGAATTCAAATATCTAGGAACAGTAAATATAAATAGGAACGAGATTACAGGGACCCTTGTCCCAACTCCTTTAAAAAAACGTTAAACTGAAAATATATAAATCTGTTATTCTCCCAGTTATATTATATGGATACGAAACTTGGACTCTTACTTTAAGGGAGGAGAAATGATTACGAATAAAATTCTTAGGAAAATGTTTGGATCAAACAGAGATAGACAGGAGAGTGGAGAAGACTCCATAACAGTGAGCTAAATTATTTTTATAGAAAACCATATATATAATAAGAACAGTTAAGTCACGTAGACTGTATGGGCAGGACATTTGGCACGAATAGGGAATGAAAGAGGGGCATGGAAGTTTCATGTAAGAAAACCGAAAGGAAAATGCCCAATTGAAAGACCAAGAATGAGGTGGGAGATTAACATTAACCATGAGTTGAGGGAAGTAGACTATACAGGGGATGATTGCAAAACATTAGCTCAGGATAGGGATGTATGGAGAGCTTATGTCCGCGCGGCCATGAACCTAGAGGCTCGATATAGAGCCAGTGAGTTTGTTAATTAGTTAATGTAGGTGAAAGATAGAGTGCAATAAGTTATATCAGGACAACTAAATCTTCGACAGGGCGAGCATGTCGATAGCTAAATAGGGTGTAGTAGTAAACAACACGAGGTATAGTTCATTCAATTATTCGCCACTACAGTAGCCTACTGTGCTTACAGTGTTCTCCATGGCGCAACAAGCTTAGAAGGCCCTTACCTACCAACCGGCTGTGGAGTCTTCACATCTACATTAGTTAATTACAGAGATGGACGATATCTGGACAGTATAGTGGTGACATATGGCTAGCATGTCGGCTTCCCCAACCGTTATAGCTGGTTTTCTCAACCTGGAATCCTTACTTTTTGTAGATACTCAAATTCCTCACGATGTTGGGTGGGCACGGTCCCATTTCTTATCACATGGTGACTCAAATCAGCGCAAGTCCCGTAGCTCTGCACTGAGGCATCGTATCTCAAACCGCTCGGCGCGGAACTGCTTACAGTGTAACTTCCAACATTAATTATATTTTTATGTATATCATGTTATGGCGTGTCTAATCGCACAACCAACAGTGACATTGATATGGTGATCTTGTAGAATATTTCCGGGCTATTGGCCGTGGTCTTGAGGCTTGAAGCATCCCGACGTTTCGCCAGAGACTGCGTCTGGCATCCTCAAGGGTTGCCTTGAGACTTTTCTTTTTCGCAGGATAAAGTAACTCGGTGACTTTTCGGTTATATTTTTCTGTGTCTATGATAACTGTAGAATTGCCTTTGTCTGCCGGTAGTAGAAACAACTTGTTGTTTAATCAATTTTAAGGTTTTTATAGCCTTCCTTTCTTCGATGGTGAGATTGTGGTTTGATATGGAAGCTTTCCTTAGAATGCGAGAGACTTCATTGCGGATAGTTTCTGCTTTTTCTAATGGTAACATTCATGTAGCATATTCGACATTTGAAATTATTTCTGCGACAGGTATAGCTGAAGGTGTCACTGCGAATTTGCCTCATTTTGCCAGAAGTGAGATTTCTGCATCTGAGGGTTGCTGATGTGTACTACGTTGCGTGTGGTGTGTAAGTTTGTAATGGGATTTTGTATTTACGTAGACTCGAATGTTTTTCTTCTTCTGTGTTTTGGTGGATTGGTCCCATATTGATATCATGGATTGATAGGTAATCTCGTCTATTTTCTTCCAGTCTTTTTCCGATAGTCTATTGCTGATTAGAAGATGAAGGTATAAAAGATCGGTGCCCGTGATGGCGAGGTTCTTGCGAGTTGTGTGAATACATTCTCATAAATAATAATGCCACTCTTGATTTCCAAATTATCGATAAATTCACGACTCACGAAGTGAGGAGTGAATTTATCTAGAGAATTTGGAAATCAAGAGTGGCATTTGTTAGGACTATTTAACGAATAAAATTAAGCTGTTTACTCACAAATTATTATTTAAATATAGTTATTTTAAAATATTTATATATTTAATGTAAACGACGATGTTTGAAAATAAATGAGAAACGATCGGTACGCTTCATTTGCTTCTTTTGTTCGTCACTGCAACCAGATCATATTATTTATTGCCAAAGGAACGCAATGTTGTACGAATGCACTCTAGTGGAGAAAAAATGAAACCCATCAAACTGTATATTAATTCATTTCTGATGTCCTATGATGTAAATATGACAATTATATTTCTCTGGGAAAAAATACATTTAAGAAAGTGCAAACAGTGTTTTCTTTTTTTGGTTGTATAAATCAATTGCTACAAATGTTTTTATATTAACTCCCGCATGCGGTATGTGTTGACATTCATGCACTATATATATATATATATATATATATATATATATATATACAATCTGGTAGTCGTATTTCTTAGTGAGTCAGTCACTGCAAAATATTTATATGACCTATTCAGAATGTTAAAAAGGAGGTGCTTTCTTTATTATGATAAACTTTAGTGTGATTGGTTGTAATTCAAAAATCATTGTAACGTGATTGGTCATTATCTCCCATTTGGGGCATGAATTAAATAGTCTTAATAATGATATCTCAGTGCGTTGGTAAATCCTTTGGGCTTGAGCAGATCAGTCTCTGGTGAAACGTCACAGAACTACAGGCAACAGCCCGGAAATCTTCTATGAGATCATACTTATGAAAGCCTATATTAGTCTCATTGATGTTCTACTGCCTCTAGCTCATAGGCAAATGTTCATGTACCGTAATGCATTAAACACTGGAGTTTTGTTTTTAACTGAACATATTTACTTCATTAAACTTTTTTATTAGAAAGCAAAAAAATCGTATCTCCTAAATGTTTATTTTACTTTGTTTGTTCAAAACATATAAATTCACACACCAATTTCAATAGCACATGTTCACATTTGTTAAAAAATGAATAGACGTCTGAGAGATCTACCATAATCAATAAATAACAATAGTTTTTTTTTTTTAATTTTGAACATTTTCAACTTAAAAAGAAATCATTTTCGGAATTCTGTCTTCAACTACCCCTTTAACGTGTCCAAATCATCTCAATTTTCGTTTTACAACAATTACTTCAAGAGTATTCTTACCCACTTTCATCTTCTCTCCAATTTTTTTTTCTTAATTTTATCCATTCTTGATTTCCTTGCTGCTCTACGCCAATAATAATAATAATAATAATAATAATAATAATAATAATAATAATAATGTCGGCCCGCGGTGGACTAGTGATTATGCTCCTTGCCTTTGGTCCCGGGTTCAAACCCGGCCGGAGTCAATGGATTTTTTAAGATGGAAAAATCCAACGAGCATGTCCTCCGGGAGGGACTTTAAGCGCTCGTAAAAGATCCTTAAGCCTGAATGAAAAGGCATCTAAGCAAAATTTACCGAATTTTCCTGTCCTAGTGCTACCTTTGTTTCCTAGATGTCAGTATGAGGCGGAACGCTGACCACGGACCACTCAAATGACATCTATACGAAAACAAGTGTAACTAAATTAGTATGGTTCAAATTCTTCCCTGTAGGGGGACAGCGCCTAAATCTCTGTTAAGGGAAACATGGGCTTACAAAAAAACAATAATCCATCCATTCATAGTAATTCTGCCCGAGGGCAGGTCATTCACTGCAATCATAGCATTTTCATGCTAAGCTTTGCAGCTTTACTAGGGAATTATAGGTGTGGTAGCTTCCCGTTGTTTCCACACCGGTGAAGGATGATGCTGATAATGATAAGGATCACGATGATGGCCGGATGATTTTAGGGGGCCGTTTTGGGCCCTAAGCTTCCCGACATTTGTCTTACAGATGAGGAAAAACCCCGAAAAAACTTCACCCAGGAGCCTGTCCCGACCGGGAATCGAACCCGGGCCCACTTCGTGACAAGGTAGCACACTACCTCGAGATCACAGCGGTGGACAATAATAATAATAATAATAATAATAATAATAATAATATATTTTTAGCAATTACTATTATTATTAATCACTCCATGTGGGTTTCGTGGTGGATGTAACGGAGCTTGGGCAGGTTTTTCTCGGGGGTTTTATTCCGTTTCCCCTGCCACAATTTCATTCCACCAATTCTACATTCCCATCTCATCCATTTCGTTTCATTTCATTCATCTGCCTCCGTAATGGTGCGTCAGGCGTGGTCAGCCGGCACCTTTGTCATTCACAGACCTCCTATATAGGGGGGGGGCTTCATCTCATCTCATCCCTCGACCCGATCATGAGTTGGACATGAGTTGAGGATATTTTTAATAATGTTATTATATTGTCGTTTTATTAAAGTCATTTTGTCAATGAAATCATTGTATACAAATAACTTTAATTTGTTTTTTCGTGTAAAATATGTCAATCTTGTATTTATAGCCTACTGTATGTTTTATTTATTGATTTATTTTTTGTATTTTATGAAGAAAAAATGAATGTGAATGCACATAATTTGTGGTTACCTCCAATAGGAAGCAATATGAGAAAGTAATAATAATATTAATGACATTAATATCATTTGACTGTAAGTGCTTATATACTGTTTCCATGTTACAGGTGACCCATGAAGAGTTTGTCAATTATTATGCAGGACTCAGTGCCAGCATTGATGACGATGGATACTTCGACCTAATGATGCGACAGGCATACAATCTCTAAACTGAAGACATTATGGAAGTTTCATTCCATAGTTAAGTGTGATAAACTGCACTGTATTTTTTTTTAAGTTTTCCACTTCTGGAAGTGAATTTCAACTCAGTAGTAATGCTTTGTTTTAAAAAGCTTCATTTTTTCTGTATCATGGAATTACTCACCTAGTTCTGTTAGTTACTCAAATATAGTAACTTTTAAAATGTAAGATCAAAAAAGCACCAAAATGCACATTAAAAGACTAAATAATAATTATATCAATGCAAAATGCAGGATGTTATTCTCCTTTACAACAGAAAACTGTGCTTACTGCTGCATTCATGCGACAATTTCAAGTAAAGTGGTTTACATATCTGCAGTGATGTACAATGCTTTCATTTATGATCTTAGCGTTTTTATGTACCTTGCTTATAACAGATGTTAAAATGTAATCCATTACAGCCACACATTTTTCAGATATTCTTATGAAATTTCTACTAATATGTGCAAGTACTCCGCACTGATTGGTGGAATTTCAGTTCATATATTAGCATTAAGTGTATTCAGTATGTGGTGGTTATTTCTATACAGAGTGATTCATAATTCCTATTACAAACTTCTAGGAGTTGTAGAGGGGACTTGGTAATAAAGTTTTGATAAGGAACCCATTTACAGAAACATACCAATCGAAACCCAATGGACTGATATCATGTGTCTTGTGTTTCAGAATAAGTATTACGGATTTCTAAGGGTTGTACTACAAATGTGGTTCCACGTGGCGACCCTGTTGTTCGTTGCACAAAGTGTACCGCAACGCATATTTTCAAACACACACCCCCCATAAAACCTAGTGTGTGCTCAATAATTTCTACTGTCTCTAGAATTCATGCAAGAAGATCTTCCTCTGACTCGACAGGTATAATACAACACAAGACACACAATATCAGCCCAATGTGTTTCGATCTTCAAACTTATTTTATATCAAAATGGTACGTTTCCGGACATGGATTCCTTATCAAAACTTTATCAACTAACTCCCAGAAGTTTGTAATAGGCATTATGAATCACCCTGTATACTGTCCACCACTGTGATCTCAAGATAGCATGCTTTCTTGTCACACAGTGGGCCCAAGTTTGAGTCTGGTCAGGACAAGTTTTCGGGGTTAGGTTTTTTGGGGTTTTTCCTCACCTGTAAGACAAATGTCAGGAAACTTTAAGATCTTAACAGTCTCCGAATACCATATGGTCATCACAATCATCATCATCATTCATACTTGCGTTATATTAAGTTTAGGATTAAGGACTCTCCTGGCACACCACTATCATCATTATCATCATATCACCCATCATATCATCAGGGCAGTGTAACTCCACCTTCCTGGTGCTCCAACCTCAGAAGTAGGTTAAAATTATGCCAATGCCGGGAGAGAACACTAGAAATGTCGAAATGACAACTTGGGGCATTGAATTTAAAAAAAATGTTTTCGTACCCCCATAAATAGGTATAGCATGGGGTAAGATCTGGGCTGCAAGGAGACATGGATCCTTGGGGTTCTGTTCTCAAATGTATGGTATATTTCAGCCAAAGATGCATGTGTTGTATGGAAAATATTCTGCTTATGTTAATTTGTCAAAGAATGGTTCCAGGACCTCATTTCTATACTGTATATGTCAAATGCATCCTAAAAAAAAAAAAAAAAAAAAAAAAGATAGGGCCAATAACACACTGCCATTGAATTCACACCAGACTTTTAGTTTTCTCATCAATGAGTGTCTTTTGAGCTTAATATTAAGAAATTAGCATTCTTCTTCTTCTTGCAAGGTGTTATGCCCCAAAATTAGAGGTTTTTTCTTTGTTTATTAGACTCAAAATTGATAGTGTGATAGCCGGAAATTATAGTTATCAAAGGGCGTTATAAAAAAACAAAATTAATTATTCCCCTATAAATATTTGATATTATAATTATTAGGGTTTTTTTTGACAATTATTTAATTGTAAATGCATATCCGATGGACGTGTACCAATCACGTATTGGCACGAAAGGATTTCTTACAACCGCTTCCACGTCAGGGGAAAGCAACCCACTTTAAATAAGGTATATAAAAAACTAGGGCTTTCAACCTCTAATTCATCTCGTCGGTGGCTAGCGATCTCTAGCATCGACGAGATCTCAACGCAGTTGTAACCACCTCTACTTGGATGTCATCTATAATAATCATTTGTAAGTCTGCTTCTTTATTTGACTTAACATAAATAATATATGTCTTATACATTTGGTTTGCTGGAATAAACTCAGTTTTCCAACATAGTCGGTCAAAGACATTTAACTTATTAAAGATATTTTATTATTTGCTCAGGTTCATTAAGTATTCAATTGAAGCAATTGGTTTAGTGTAGTAAATTTAAAGATAGAATATTGTTTATCTCTTTTAATTAATTTCTATTGTGGTTTTTGTTTATCTTGTTTTACTTATTTTTTTAATCTGTTTCTTTTTAAATGTAGTTTTATTGTTAAAATATTTACTTTAGTTATGTGAATGCCTCTGATTCCTTAGTTTTTGCTATCCCTTGCAACGTTAGGTAAATCCTGACCTTGTTTTAATGTAAAGCCCGTCTCATTTATTGTACTCGGCCTATATTTATATCATGCTACCACTTGACAGGAGACGGGCCGTAACACAAGGATTAAACCTTTATAGTTCATTCTGGCTCCATCTCTTTCATAGACGTCCCTTATCTATTTTTCCTCCTCTTGGTTGATAGTTCAGACTTTTCCTAGGCAATCTGATGGTATCCATTCTGCAGACATGTTCATACCATTTTCTCCTATACTCTTCTATTTTATCTGTCTAGCATTAAATATTTAATATTTTACATTACATATTTTAATTTTTTTCGTATTTTTCTACATATTTCCCCAATGTTCACTACATATTTATGTACAAATTTTCCAATTTACTACATAAAAATCCCAGCTCTAATGATGTGTCATCATGAAGAGGCATTACAATCAAGGAATTTGGTTTTTTCAAACCGTAATAACTTATGTTTTATATATTTACTACACCACCCACAAATAAAAACATATAACAACACAATTTGAAGAGAAAAATTTTTTTTTTTGAAGAGAAAAATTTTCGCCTAGACCGGGACTCGAACCCGGGACCCTTGGCTTTCCGGGCCAAGTGCTCTACCAACTGAGCTACCGAGGCGAGTTACGATCTAGACGCAAATTTTTCTCTTATATACGTTGTAATTCCCTATCGCCAAATGCTTTTGAAACCATTGTTTCTATCTTTGCAAATGGCGGCTTCTTAGTTAAGAAGACATTTATTGGAAATTTAACATTACTTTAAAAGCCAGTAAGGCCTCTAATGATGTTTTTATTATTAATTTAACATTTCTCAATGAAAGATAAAAATTAAATTTGAAGAGAAAAATTTTCGCCTAGACCGGGACTCGAACCCGGGACCCTTGGCTTTCCGGGCCAAGTGCTCTACCAACTGAGCTACCGAGGCGAGTTACGATCTAGACGCAAATTTTTCTCTTATATACGTTGTAATTCCCTATCGCCAAATGCTTTTGAAACCATTGTTTCTATCTTTTTCTCTTCAAATTTAATTTATCTTTCATTGAGAAATGTTAAATTAATAATAAAAACATCATTAGAGGCCTTACTGGCTTTTAAAGTAATGTTAAATTTCCAATAAATGTCTTCTTAACTAAGAAGCCGCCATTTGCAAAGATAGAAACAATGGTTTCAAAAGCATTTGGCGATAGGGAATTACACGTATATAAGAGAAAAATTTGCGTCTAGATCGTAACTCGCCTCGGTAGCTCAGTTGGTAGAGCACTTGGCCCGGAAAGCCAAGGGTCCCGGGTTCGAGTCCCGGTCTAGGCGAAAATTTTTCTCTTCAAATTTAATTTATCTTTCATTGAGAAATGTTAAATTAATAATAAAAACATCATATAACAACACAACTGATGAATGTATAACATGCATTGGAGGCAATTGATTTTTAGAGTTACAGAAGGAATGAGGACACGCCAAAGCATAGTTGGTTAAAGCAATATGCTACAAGCCAAAAGTCGAGTGTTCGAGTCCCGGTGGGTCAAGATTTTTAAACTGAGCCAAATCTTCTGTTGGCACCAAGGGCCTGGGATCAACTCAGCCTGTGACAGAAATGAGTATCAGACACTTTCTCTAGGGTTAAAGTCACTTGGCTGACTTCAAGTGCTGATTTTCTAGAAAAAGTGGTAGCCTTAACCTCTTATTACCCCATAGGTCTCCTATGGCCTGTAGTAGGATCGCTTAATCCTTTACAGAAAGAACATTGGCAGGAACTGAGCCACAAATAATAGCAGTTGAGCTGGTATCATTTCTGTAGTAAACGAGAATAACATCTCTGTATATAAAATATTTTTTCATATCTACGTATAGTTTGATCAAACAAGTCAGGATAATACTATTTTAGACAGGCCATAGTTAAAGTAGGCTTATTAACAGGTAACAATATTGTGTTAAATTAAGTTATCAATTGTTATAAAATTATACCAACTTTGGTTTCTTGCTGAATGTGGTTGTCATTATGTAGAAGGCTTTTATTGATTCATGTAATTGCAGACAATTTGAATGTAGTTATAATGCTATCCAAACAGTGTAATGACCATGTAATCAATAATTCTGTTCCTATTCCTCTACCCAACAAATTACTATTTCAAATTGTAGTAATGGCCAGACCCATATTATGTTATGGCAGTGAGGCCTGGACAATTCGCAGTGTAGATGAACAAAGACTAACTGCGGCAGAAATGAAATTTATGAGATGTACTGCAGGTTATGCAAGAACAGACCATAAAATTAATTCTGAGATTCTCAAAGAATTACAAACAGAATCAATCATGGAATATGTACAAAAATATAGAAACAACTGGAAATCTCACGTAAGAAGAATGAGCCGTACAAGAATACCACGTCAAATCTTAAATTACCAGCCACCAGGCAAGAGATCTTTGGGCAGAACCTTCAAATGTTGGATTGAGACAGTAACAGACCCCTAGGTATATCACATGAAAGGAAGAAGAAGAAGAAGAAGAATTGTAGCAACTGTATAATCAATATTTCAGTTTTCTCAGAAGATCAATTAAATGAAAACAGTTGTATACCACTTTCAATTCAATAAAAAATACATTGGGAAATAACACTATGAGGTAATTTACTTATTTTTGATCAGAAGTAAGATGAAAACCGCCAAGAAATGACATAACACCGGTCAACCAGAGGCTACTGATGATAGAGATAAGCTCCGAAACTGCAGTCTAGAAGAAAATGGATATGAGGTGAGGTACTAGAAACATTAATTTAATTCTTAGGTAATTTACTATTCATTTGACATGTTTCAACATGCTGCCCAGATCGTCAGATTGCCCAGACTGGACAAGTTGATGATGATATGGACAGTATATCAAAACATGTCAAATGAAACACAAATATTTATGAGATAAGATGTACCAGATTCACCTTATTTATTGTATACCATTAATTAATTAAAATATCTATATATAAAGAGGCTAAAACAAAACAGTTAAGTACGATTTTTCCCCTCTGTTTGTCAATTGACCTTTTTTTTTGTAGCTATTGGCAAATTTTAGTGCTTTCAATTAAAAATTTTGGAAACAGTTAGTTCTGCTGTTTTTAACTGCAAGGCAGTGTTTGTGGAAAATCTACATAGTGCAAGAGTTAATTTCTTACAGAGTAGCATGTGATGTACAAAGGTCATGTCCAAAAAATTATTTCCCTTTTTAACTGTAAGGCACTAAAATCCAGTGTTAAAGCTCCCATTTAAACTGTAGAGAAGTAATACATCTAAATAACAGTTAAGTTCTTTCTTTTCATCTTTTTATCAACCGATTTTTGTTTAGTAGCTACTGACGAACTTTAGTGTTATCAATTTAAAATTTTGGAAGCAGTTAGTTCTGCCATTTTTAATTGCAAGGTAGTGTTTATGGAAAATCTCCATGGTGCAAGAGTTAAATTTCTTACAGAGAAGCATGTAAAAAGGACATGTCCAAAAATTTATCTGCAGTTTTTAACTGCAAGGCACCTAATCCAGCACCAAAGCTCCCATTTAAACTATAGGGAAGTAATACATGTACATGTCTACAGAGGTAGACGATCATCCTGCCAGTGTAGGGGTGACATGTAGTCAGCACGTCGGGTCCAACAGCCGTTATAACTGGTTTTCTCAATGTGGAGCTGCTACTTATTGTAGCTACCCAAAATCCTCACGATGCTGGGTGCAAATTTAGAATACTATCACCCCCATCATCAGTTACACTCCAACATATATATATCCTATATTTTCATCATTATGGTCTAATACAATTTAAAACTAACAATGTCTAATACAATATAAAGTGACGTGTTATTTATGGCCAAATTTTGACCACTTGGCGAACACTAGTTATTCCATTCGTTAATATTATTGCCACAGAGTAGAGAGATATGATTTTGTAAGTCGTCATGTTATCAGGACTAATTCAATAAAAATAACAACTGAACATTGCAGTCATGAAATCTGTAAGACAATCTATTAAATTATATTATGTATTGCACCGTAGTCAAGTGGTTAAGGCAAGAAGCCATGGCACAGAGCTACAGGACTTGCGCTGGTTCGGGTCTCCATGGGGAAAAAAAAATTCTCATGGAATTTCAGCCAGTATGGGACCGGTGCCCACCCAGCATGAGGTATTTGGGTAGTTACAATAAGTAGCGACTCAGGTTGAGAATACCAGCTGTAACGGCTGGGGGATCCGACATGCTGACCACATGTCACCCCTACACTGGCTAGATGATCGTCTACCTCTGTGATTAACACATGTGGATGTGAGGCCAGCAGCCGGATGGTCAATCAAGGGCCTTCTAGGCCTGTCGCGCTTTGAGTTCTTTATAAATATTTAGGCCTGTCTAAAATAAGTGTATGAAACATGAGTTAATAGTGATTTTGTGAGTAGGGAGTTTCCAAAATAAGGCTGTAGCCCGAGTGGAGGAATCCTACAAACAAAATAAAATAACCGTTTTAACACTTGTATCATAATATACTATTTTAGTTTCCAAAATATTCCTCCAGTAGAACATAGTTATTCCCAGCAATTTTACAATTTAAATTTCTATGCCTTAATAGTGCAATGAATTTGAATTACATATTATATTCTAAGGATTTTATATTCTTCTTGTTAAATTATACATTTAAAATGACATTATGAAATGGCAAAATGATGTAATGGATTTAAACACCTCATTTTATTATACGGATTTAATTTTGGAAATATTTTCTTTTTGTTGCATTTTACAACTGAATGTAAGTTAATATATTATAATTTTGTATAAAATTTCATTAATATATTTGTAATTTCCAAAGCCTTCAAGATGCAATAAAAATATTATAGAAAATGAAACCACAGTCAACTTTCTGATGTTTACATTAACTGAATTGTGTTGTCTATACCAAACAATGATCATGGCACACAAAAGTGACTTTCTACCACAGACATAAAGAATAGACTGCTATTAGGCCATCTGAAGTAAAATGTACGAATGAAGGTAGTCATGTTTATCGAGTTTTGCACATCTATGTCACAGTGCTTTCAGAGAGCCAATTGCCTGGATTCAACTATTGTATGTTAAACGAGACAGAATTTGTATGAGCTTTGTATTCAGTTGATCAAATTCTTTTGTCTTCTTTTGTGATGCACCAGACCAGCCTCGCCTGCCTTCATTTGTGCCGAGAGCTTAGTGCTGAAATATGTAGCCATCATTGTCTTTGTTATAGTATGAAATTAAATTTTTACAATATAGTTTCCAATACATTTTCAGTTGGTTCTCACCATTGTCTAAGTCCAAATCAAATTAATTAATTGATACAATGAAAACCTTATAATAAATTAGATATTAACCCCTCAGGGGGCCTCATCTAGGGGATATGTGGATGGCAACCACAAGGTGCCCAAGCTGAGCAAAACATTTCTTCCACTTACTTGTGTTCTGCACTCTTTTAACTTTACTATCTAACCTCTCTTGGTTAATTCTTGTTTTTTCGACCCCCGACGCTATTAGGGCATCCGAGGGCTAGGGAGTCTTTCCTTTCTTCCATTTCTTCTTTCCTTTATTTTCTTTTCTTCTCCAGAAAAGCCTGACCAGAGGCTATAAGATGACAGCCCCATCACTGGTCTTGCCTTCCTTTGGCCAGCAACCAATCGAAGGAACTATTATTATGCTTTCAAGTCTTATACGAGAATTTCCCGGAAGGATCAAACTAATGACGACCAAAGCATGAAAAAGGACAACTCTTGGAAGAAAAAAAATAATTCGCTTTTTAGCACATGGAATGTACAAGGCATTAATTATAAAGATATTTTAAATATCTTGGATATTATCTCTCTATCTGGGATGAAAAGGATATCCCTGAAAAAATTACTAGTTATAATAAAAGTTTGGGAATTATTAATCAAGTTATGAAACCATCCTTGTACAAAAAAACACCAGATTACGTTTATATAATACTTTGGCTAGACCAGTGTTGACCTATGATAGTGAAGCATGGACACTAAAAAGACAAACATGAAAGCAGAATAACGGCTTGTGAAATGAGATTCATGCACAGAACAGCAGGTTACACCAGATGGGATCCGAAAAGGAACATCAATATCTTAAAAGAATTGAAGACTACGCCAATTTTGGAATATATTAAACAGTACCAACTAAATTGGAAACACCATCTTGAAAGAATGAGTTCAAATCGGATCCCCAAAGCTGTTTATAATTATATACCAAGAGGATGAAGATCACTGGGCCGTCCTACGAAACGCTGGAGGGAAAATTTTCTATAGGATCATAACAGGCCTTGGCCTAATACTTGGAAGGAAGAAGAAGACCCTCTGCATGCCACTGGTAAAATCTCTTGAGTCAGAGATTTAAATCGCACCCGCTGATGTGATCGGCTTTGCAAGTAGTTTAAGTATATTGTCTGGCAGGTAATGGACAGAAGCATCAGAACTGATCTAATCAGCTCACGGCACCTAAGGGTTAATATGAAATTCTATTGAAATTTACAATGGGTTATAGCAAGGAGATGCACTATTTCCTCTACTATTCAATTTTGTACTAGAACATGCCATGAAATCTTTATAGAGGATGAAGAAGGCTACTACTCAATGGTATTAATAAGCTGTTAATATATGCTGATAATTAGGCAATAGCAAGGAGATACTAAGGGCCAAAACACACACTCTATTGAGTAACACTAAAGAAACTGGGACTGGAAATAAACACCAATAAAACTAAATATATGTTCATACATATAAATATGTTCATACATATAAATATGTTATACAATGCAAATGGACAGCTAATGACAAATGAGGGAAATTTTGAAGAAGTGGGTGAATTCAAATACTTAGAAACACTAATTACAAATAGGAATGAAATGCACAAAGAAATTAAACATAGACTCAATTCTGGAAATGAATGCTATTATACATTACAGGGACTCGTCATCCTAACTTCTCTGAAAAAGTTAAACTGAAAATACATAAAACTGTTATTTTCCCAGTTTTATTATATGGATATGAAACATGGACACTTACTTTAAGGGAGGAAAAAAGATTATGAGTATTTGGGAATAAAGTTCTTAGGAACATTTTTGGATCAAAGAGAGATGAACAGACAGTCAAATGGAGAAGACTTGATAACAGTAAGCTATATGATCTTCATAGGAAACCAAATGTAATAAGAACAGTTATGTCTCATATACTGCAGTGGGCAGGACATTTAACATGAATGGGGAATGAAAGAGGAGCTTGGAATCTTCTTGTACGAAAACCAGAGGGAAAATGCCCAGTTAGTAGATCAAGAATGAGGTGGAAGAATAACATTAACCATGGTTTGAGGGAAGTAAATTATACAGGGAATGATTGAAAAAACATTAGCTCGGGATAGAGATGTATGGAGAGCTCATGTCCGCGTGGCCATTAATCAATGAACTCGATAGAGTCAGTGAGTTAGTTTAGTTAGTTACTATTATTATTAATGTGAAATTAACACAATGATATCTCCTATTAGCACATGCTCAAATGGAAACCATTCTCACAGTATCAAACATTAACCTGTATTTTGTCTTCACTAAATTCAATGCATGATTTTACAGTTGTATTTTGACAAGTTTGCCAATTTTATCAAAATAAGTGTTTTTAGTCATTAGTGAAGACCTATAGACAAATTTCGATTACATAAAACTTATAACTGAACTATTCATTCTCTATGCAAAATGTGACCTTGTGAAATATAGTGCATATCATATGCATATGTATATATTTTTTTTGTACCTTGTATAAATAGAAACATTATAGTTAAGGACGGCGGTAGAATACCAGGTATAAAAGTAATTTTATAATTTAACATTGTTATAACCTCAACGGTATAAAAAACAATTATAAACTTAACCCTTTGCCCCGCTCAGTTATTTCCAGTAGTATGCTGTATAGAGACATATTCCTTTTACAGCATTTAAAGTTTAAATTCTTCTAGACACTTTTAATTGAAGAATGACATATGTGTACTAACTATGATCTCTTCTGAAAAATCATGTGGAATATGCTAAATCAAAAACTTGTTTTCAAATTACAAATATCTTCATCAAATAATCAATTATTAATTTTTTAAATATGTCATGATACAATTTATATATATATATATATATATATATATATATATATATATATAAAGACCTCAAAGTATTCCACAATTGTAAGGATGGATAAAATTACCTTTCAATAATATTATAATTGAAGCAAATATATTTATTAACAATTAATATTTTATATGTATGAATAAATTATATAGGCCTATCCTCAGTTTAATATCTTATGGAGACAGTAATGTTTATAGTTTGCATAAAATATATTTCTAAAATTATTATGATAAACTCTATTAGTCCGTTTCTATTTATTTTTTAATTTCAACTTGAAATAATGTACCATGTTAAAAAAAAGTATATTTTGCTGATAAATCAAGACACAGACACAGAAAGTAACATCATTAGTAAAAATTCTCGCATATCCAAGTTCTACTACAGATAAAATATATGTATTTATTTATTTATTACTTTCTCTATTACCGGTATATAATAAAGAAAAATTGTCCTTATCCGTCTATAATTTTATTTGGTGATGAGAAAGATTCCATTTCTTTAAAATTAAGTTCTGAGGACCAATTATTAAAAGAGTAATATTGTTCTCGTTATAATCAGTGTGCTCTGTCGTCGATGCTACGATTTCTTCATCAGTCACGCGTTTGTTCTATATGACTATATTGCACTAAACTATCCATCCAAGAAGCGTCAGAACTATCACTTTCATAATTAAATTCCTCATCTATCGTGGCCACAACGTCTTCACTGAACAATGGGTTTAAATTACAGGTAGTTTTACTAACACATGAACTTTTGCTTTCGCTTGCCATGGTTACAGATATACTGGTGGAGGCTTTCAAAAATAGGGTTGAAAACACAAAAAAACATAAAAAAAAGTACCGTTAGAATTTTACAAAAAATTATAAAGCAAACCTTGTTGCCACATTTAATACATTCCACAGATGCCAAAGAATGACTGACATGTCACAGTTTTCCAAGAAAGTGAATCCAAGTTGAAATACAGCTGTTTTATAAAGAGGTATGCTTTACTACGTTATATGGGGCAGGGACAAAGCAAGTAAGGTACGCTTTACTACGTTATACGGGGCAAAGGGTTAAAAAGTATAGATACATATGTATATCAATATTTACATACCAGTGGTCTTGAAAATGTATTTCCCGAAGCAATAAAACTGATTGAGCTCATTCTTACCATCCCACCAACTAGTGCATCGGTTAAAAGATTGTCTGCCTTGAAAAGAATACCAGTACATATTTTTCAATAAATTTGCAGTTACAAGACAGGCTCACTGCACTTTATTTGATTGTAATTGAGAAGAAGATTCTAAGAGACTCAATGAATTTCCATAATGTTATAATAGACATTTTGATGCTGCAACATGCCATCGCATTGACTTGAAGTATAAATACTTAGGTAAGTCTTAAAGCTCTGTTATAAATTAATTTTAACCTTTATATTTCTAAATAAATGAATAGTCTGCAATACTATGATCTGTAAACACTTTTCGGGTTTGTTGGCCATGGTCATGAGGCTTAGAATTCCCTGATGTTTCTCCAGAGACTACATCTGGCATTCTAAAGGATTGGTTTGAGACTCAGGGAATTCTTAGCCTTATGACCATGGCCAATAAGCCTGATAAGTGTCTCCAGATATAAACTCTGGCCATGAAAGCCTAAGTCAGTCCGCCATACGTTTTACATGATCTGAACCATTTTTAATCAGTGTAAGATCAAGACTACTATTTTGTATGCTGATAAAGTTTCTTAGCATTCAATGTATATGGGCTGTAACAAAAATAGTGACAACACTGCTGTAGAAGCGAGACCAGATGGAGTTACTTGTTGTAACTACCACCACATGTTAATATATGTCTGACCTATCTTACAGCAAATGGACTCATCTGTACATCTCAAAGTGCATGTTCTTTGGAGAGAGTGTTTTGCCATTTTACAAAGCAGGAATAACGATCTTGATTGAAAATTCAATGTGCCATGGCCGTGCAGCACAACAATGTCATGAAGGTCTTGTGAAAGCATATGTGGAGACGGCATATGGAGAGTGGGAAGTGCTTTTCCATCTACCACATTCACTGGACTTAATCCCCTATGATTATGATTTGGTCCTAAGATGAAGGACCAATTCGTGACATTCAATTCCAGACTGTTCCTGAGATTGTGCTGGCATTAAGACGGTTAGTCAGAACACAAGCTGCTATGACTTCCACATCACTGACAACGAGTTGCAGACAATGCTGGGTACTACATTGAAGGATCATAGAAGTTTAACAAATATGTTGCTTTTTTGCTAGTAATAAATCAATAGTTGCCACTATTAAAGTTACAACCAAAGTATTAAAAGGCATTTCATAATTTAAAATTATCTTATAGAAAAGTAATATGAAGACTACTATTTTTATATAGGTTAAGAGAAATTTGTACCATACATTTTCAGAGTTGTAATGTGAGCAAAGTAGGCATATATATCGCAAAGGAGTGTGGTAATATATATTCCAAAATGTTACATGTCACCATTGGAAATAATTTAAACTTTTAATAAAACACTTAATATACAGAGAATAGGAGTGAACATTCTAAAGCACATAATATATCTCTTCAAACGACAGTAAAACAAACATAAAATTAATTTATTGATGTACAAAAACTAAATTATTGGTCAAAATTCAGATAAGCATTACCTTAATATTGAGGACTAATCATGTCTTCGTATTCCACGAGTCTTTTCCCTATAACAAAACATATGATTAACAAATAATGTAAAACAAGTACACAATTTGATATGTTTAAATATTAATGATCCTGAGAAGCTCAATGGTAAAGTGCCAGCATGTAAAACTGAAAATGTTGGGTTCAAATTCCCGTTCAAGCACAAATTTTTCTCCCTAGTTGTGTTAACTACAACCAACAGACACCTAATCTGAATTCATTAATTTCTATCAACTTCTTAGCCATAGAAAAGGAATAACTACTATAATTCTACTATAATTCTATACTACTACTATAATTCTACTTGAATAACACTGGTCAACATGATTTTTGTCTCATGAGTACCAATAGTTGTACTAATGCAGTTTTTTATTGTGTTTTCAAATATGTATTCGGAATTTCTCCATTGCCCACAGTTTTTTTTTTATTTCAATTTCAATTAACGGATTTAAATAATTTTTTTTTTATAAACTTTTTTCGTCCATTTGTTCATTGAAAATAAAACCAAATGAGCTAACTCATGTGGTT
The DNA here is from genome assembly GCA_030220185.1 of Diploptera punctata. Lineage (NCBI taxonomy): Eukaryota > Metazoa > Arthropoda > Insecta > Blattodea > Blaberidae > Diploptera > Diploptera punctata. Next base: position 134,518 of record JASPKZ010004212.1, on the reverse strand, counting down.
TTCAGCTATGGAAAAGAGATATGAAGGCAAATGGAATCGTAATGTGCTAGCCAATTATTGTTGGACCATCAAGAGGGATGCTCCACAAGCGAAATATAGCAGAAAATAATAATTTCTTACTTTCTAGGTGAGTCCGAATGTTCGAATATTGTGTAGTTATGAATGTAGACAATATTAAAGTGTTTGAAATTAAAAATACCTGTCTCTCAGAAACCTTGCATGATGGAGAAAAACTGATATCATATTTGAATTCAGGAGAAAAAAATACTATCAGAATCACAAATTTTTCCTTCTGAGACAAAAAAAAAAGTATAATTTTTGTTGCTCAGTGTTATTGATTGGAATTTCTCCATTTTTTAAGATAATTGTGAGTTAATCATTCATAGATTTAAGATTTTACAAACATAAAATATACAAATCATGGTTGTTGTCCCACATCATAGCTGAGCAGTTTAAAGCATTATGCCATGGTGCAGAGCTACGGGACTTGCACCTGTTCAAATCCCCATGAGGGAAGAAATTTTGGCCAGTATGGGACTGGTGACCACCCAGCATCATTAGGAATTTGAGTAACTACAATAAGTAACAGTCTCAGATCGAGAAAATGAGCTATAATGGCTGGTAACTTAACATGCTGACCAAATTTCATCCCAATGGATGGTCATCCACCTCTGTGATTAACACACATGGATGTAAAGCCAGCAGCTGGCTGATAAACCAAGGGCCTTATAGGCTCGACATATCTACTTACTCACTGACACTATCGAACCCATAGGTTCATGGCCACATGGACATAAGCTCTCCATACATCCCTATCCTGAGCTAATGTTTTCCAATCATTCCCTGTATAATCTACTTCCCTCAAATCATAGTTAATGTTATTCTCCCACCTCCTTCTTGATCTACCAACTGGCCATGTTCCCTCTGATTTTCCTAGATGCTTCCATGCCCTTCTTTCATTCCCCATTCGTGTCACATGTCCTGCCCATCGCAGTCTATGAGACTTAACTGTTCTTATTATATCTGGCTTCCTATAAAGACCATGTAGTTCATTGTTATGTTCTCTTCTCCATTCACCTGTCGCTCACCTCCCTTTGGTCCAAAAATTTCCTAAGAACTTTATTCTCAAATATTTGTAATATTCTTTCTGCCTCAAAGTAAGAGTCCATGTTTTCACATCCATATAATATAACTGGTAGAATAATAGTTTTATATATTTTCAGTTTAACATTTTTTAAAGGGGTTGGGACGTCAAGAGTCCCTGTAATGCATAATAGCACGCATTTCCAGAATTGGGCCAATGTTTAATTTCTTTGTGCATATCATTCTTATTTGTGATTATTGTTCCTAAGTATTTAAATTCACACTAAGAAATTACACTGGAAGTAAATATCAATAAAACTAAATATATGGTCACATGTAGAAATACATTACCGTATATAACGGAAATGGACAGCTAATGACAAATGAGGGAAATTTTGAGGAAGTGGCTGAATTCAAATTGTTAGGAACAATAATCACAAATAGGAATGAGATCCACAAGAAATTAAACATAGGCTCAATTCTGGAAATGCATGCTATTATGCATTACAGAGACTTTTGATGTCCCATCTCTTTTCAAAAAAACATTAAACTGAAAATATATAAAACTATTATTCTACCAGTTATATTATGGATGCGAAACATGGACTCTTACTTTAAGGAAGGAAAGGAGATTACGTGTATTTGAAAATAAAGTACTTACGAAAATTTATGGACCAGAGAGATGAACAGACAGGTGAACGAAAAGACTACATAACAATGAACTATATGGTCTTTATAGGAAGCCAGATATAATAAGAACAGTTAAGTGTCATAGACTGTGATGGGCAGGACATGTGGCACATATGGGAAATGAATATGTGCATGGAAGCTTCTTGTAGGAAAACCAGAGGGAAAATGCCCAGTTGATAGACCAAGAATGAGGTGGGAGAATAACATTAACTATGATTTGAGGGAAGTAGATTATACAGGGAATGTTTGGATAACGTTAGCTCAGGATAGGGATGTATGGAAAGCTTATATCCATGTGGCCATGAACCTACGGGTTCGACAGTGCCCAGTGAGTAAGTAAGGTATTTGAATTCAGCCACTTCCTCAAATTTCCCTCATTTGTCATTAGCTGTCCATTTCCATTATATAATGTATTTCTATGTGTGCCCATATATTTAGTTTTATTGATATTTACTTCCAGTCCCAATTTCTTATTGTTACTCAATAGTGTGTGCGAATTGGTCTTTAGTATCTCTTCGCTATCGCCCAATAGTACAGGCTTGACATATCTATTTATAATTACGTAGCCTATTGGTAAGTAGTCCACCGCTGTGGTCTCGAGGTAGCGTGCTGCCTTGTCATGCAGCGGGCCCGGTTCGATCCCTGGTCGGGGCAGTTTTTTCTGGGTGAGGTTTTTATCGGGGTTTTTCCTCACCTGTAAGACAAATGTCAGGAAAACTTTAAGGTCCAAACGGTCCCCGAAATTACATGGCCATCATCTTCATCATCATCATCCTCATCATTATCATCATCACCATCATCCTTCACCGGTGTGGAAAGCAACGGGAAGCTACCACACCTACACAATTCCCTAGTAAAGCTGGATGCATAGCATGAAAATGCTATGATTGCAGTGAAGGACCTGCCTTTGGGCAGAATTGCTATGGATGGATTGTTAAGTCATAGCCTCTCCTTTGTAAGGAGATACTAGACCAAGTTAATTTTTAGTTATCTTATTTGCTCGCAGATGTAATGGGGTAATTTTGCTTAGAGGCCTCTTTATTCAGGCTTAAGGATCTCTTATGAGCCTGAAAATCTTCAGACTTGGGAACCATGACTTTAAGTACCTACAGGAGGACTTGCTCCTTTAGATAAAACATTTATCCCAGTGGGTTTGAACCCATGACCCTCGGAACCAGAGGCAAGGAGCATAACCACTAATCCACTGCGGCTGACTTGGTTTAATATGCCATAAAAATAAATCATGGTGTTAGATCCCAGAGTCTTTATTTGATTTGAAATGTGTGTTTATAACTTTTGGTTTCCATATAAATGATTCAAATGAATAAATACTTAAAGAATTAAAAGTTATCCTTTAAACATTTTTATTGGTATCCTAACAACAAACTCACATAAAATTACATAGTCATGCATCTGAATTAACTTTTTGATCATTTAGTATCTAATTACATTCTGCTTTCAGAAAACAATGAAATAAAAATTTTAAGTTTGATAGTAACTATTTACCAAATGCACTCTAGTTTTTAATTATATTACAAGGGAGAAGATCATAATATGAGATTAAATTTTTTATAGTGCTCCTAACCTTAATATTTGAAAAGATAATTCAGCCAGATTTTTTTTTTGTAGAGGAAATGCATTTTTGTGTAGGCCTACAATTACATGATAATTCACTGAAAAATTGCATGAGCATTTTAGGCTAAATAAGCACAATATCGTATAATTTTATTATTGAGAGTCCATAAAATTAAAAATGAAATAATTCATCACCAAGTTCAACATTTACTAATTCAATTTAATTCAGCCAAACCTAATCTTAAATTATAGTAACGTTAAAGATTGTCAGTAATAGAAATAAATCTCACTAAATTTAATAGTATAAAGTCTAAAAGGATTATTCAACAATGGAGCAAGTATCAACAATACAATTATATACAATTCCACCTGATGTACAAATTGAGAAAAGTTTAATGTTATTGCCAACAATGGAAGATCAAGATAAAAATGAGGCAAATAATAATGATGTTGATAGAGATAAAAACATGACCACAGAAACTACATATGAAGGAAGGCGACGTTACAGCATGTATCAAACACCAAGTGTCATGGGTAAATTTAGAATATTACAATTAAAAATAGAATTTTAATTAACTGTTTTCAGTATATTAAGTATAACTTTATCTAATTAGAATACATAAATAATAGTTTTAAAAAACTAAAACAACACGCTTTATTAGAAAACCAAAGTAGAAAATGAAAAATAATTTTAATTTCCAACACACTTGGGATACAATTAAAGTGGTCAACAGAAAAATCATCTCCAACACATATAGAATAAAACTAGAGTTATCAACAAAAGAAAATAATTTTACCATCAAAAGTGTGGGTGCTCTATATCAATTAATATATTTGACTAAAAAGTCAACAAGTCTGCAACCTATTATACCAGTTTTCATTTTTTTTTCTGATGATTCTGGCCAGGATTTTAGAAACAAAATATGAAATTACTGTATTGTCACGGGTCCTTTACAAGTATACAAAGTTTCAAGTCGATCCAATGTTTCTAAGTGGGTGAAAATCGTGTTCAAAGATTCCGCTACATAGAAACAAAGACACTTTTTTTTTTATTTATTTTCACAATTCTGGCTAGGATTTTAGAAACAAATATGAAAATATTGTATTGTCACGGGTCCTTTACAAGTATACAATGTTTCAAATCGATCCAATGTTTCTAAGTGGGTGAAAATCGTGTTCAAAGATTCAGTTACGTAGATACAAATACATTTTTTTTTTATTTTGTGATGATTCTGGCCAGGATTTTAGAAAAAAATGAAATTATTGTATTGTCACGGGTCCTTTACAAGTACACAAAGTTTCAAGTTGATCCAATGGTTTTAAGTGGGTGAAAATCACGTTGAAAGATTCGGTTACATAGATGGATACATAGATAGATAGATGGATACAGGTGAAGCTAATATAAAGTGTGTAATAAAATGGAACTAAATGTGACTTATATTTTAATACTAGCGTACCCGGCAGACGTTGTCCTGCCCGAACGTTCAATTCTCATGTCATGGGCGGACGATAAAAATATGTTACTTTTTTACCATAAAATTAAGAAATTAGGACATAATTAGTTATTATTAAATAAGTTCGCAAGAAAACCTCTTACAGCCTTCTGTTGTGGCTCAAGAAGTGTGAATGATGACGTCACATGGTCATGAACATTAGAATTGTACCCTCCTATGCAGATAAGTTAAGAACCGTCATATAACAATTATATTAGAGTGAAAAAAAAGATAAATTGATGAGAGTGAGTCAAAACATTTTTTTTTTTCCCCCAGCTAGATTTCATTTCTGACCCATACTGGCCGACATTCCATGAGAAAAATGTCTTCCCCATAGAGACTCGAACCAGCGTAAGTCCCGTAGTTCTACGCCAAGATGTCTTGCCTTAACCACTCGGCTATGGCACAGACTCTTGGTATCAATGAAAGACAAAAATAGTTATTGTGAGTTATCCGTAAGAGATAAGGGACTCTTGGTATCAATGAAAGACAAAAATGGTTTTTGTGAGTTATCCGTAAGAGAGAAACATATGCTGTCACAGACTTTTTTGTAGAGCTTTTTGAGATATTCAATTCTGTGTACATTAATTTTGTGTATTTCTTATGGTTTAGGCAGCGTAAGCCATTTAAGCGTTCAAAGAGCTACTTTTTTCACGTTTTCCACTACAAAGGGCGATTTTTAAGGGTGTAGGAGTTGAGTATCACAACTCTCTTATAGCCTATGTTCATCCCGGGAATCTCCTGAACATTTTGCAAAAAACCCCATCACAATCGGATCAACGGTATGGCCACGTATAAAGTACGAACAAACAAACAAATATACAAACAAACATTAATTTTATATATAAGATGCATCTTAAAGATTTAATTTCTAATTTTAAACTAACTCATCAGCACCATCAAACCTTGATGTTCATGACTGCACAAACATAAGCTCTTTATACATCCCTATTCTGACAAGAAAACTTTCAACCATTGCATTCCGAAATCTACTTTGTAATTTCTCTCAGAAAAGCATTGTGACGTACCAAGGCCATATCCAAAAAAATTATCTGTCATTTTTTAACTGTGAGATACAGAAATCGAAGATGGAATCCAGCGTATGGAACAAATGTACATCCCTGCATGAGTTATGAATGGAGTGAAGTGAAGCATGACATGGCATGGACAGCAATCTGCCAATACAGGAGTTTTATTACTTCCCTACAGTTTAATGAGAGATTGGCCCTGGATTTTAGTGCCTTGCAGTTAAAAATAGCAGATATTTTTTTGGACACTGCCTTTGTACACTATCTACTAAAAGTAATTGTGCACCCATGAGTTTGGTTACTTCAGTATATCATTTCAGTGATTTGGTTGGTATGTGATGCAATGTGTCAGAGTACCAGATGAGAACGAGATGGTACATGGTGCAGAGCTATCGCACTTTGATAAGGGCATAATTGTGGGCTACCACCTCAGTGGACTGTCTAGCAGGGCAATAACCGCTAAGGTAAACAGGTCCAAATCACAGTTGCATTTATCCTATGTAAGTGGAAGGTCGATGGACATTGTGACAATGATCAACATTCAGGGCGACCGAAAATTCTGACCAACATAGATCACAGAACGTGAGATGATAAAGAACAGGACACAACCAATGGCTACCATCAGACAGGAGTTTCAAGCAGCAACAAACGTGGCTGTTTCTATTGGAATTTAGGAACAGAGGCCCATCAACTCGGATACCACGGAAGAGCAGCAGCACATAAGCCGCATATCACAAAGACAAATAAAGCTCAGAGACTCAAGTGGTGTTTGGACCATCGTAACTGTACCCTGGAGCAATAGAAATCGGTTCTATGGAGTGACGAGTCGAGATTCGCATTATTTCAATTTGATGGATGTGTTTGGGTGTGGTGCCTACCAGGGAAAGGCTTCTACTAGAGTGTATAGTGCCTACCAGGAAATTGGTGGTGGTGGAGTGATGGTGTGGGGGTGTTTCTCATACTATGGTGTAGGACCACTGGTGGTTGTTCATGGTAAAATGAACTCTACAGCATACTGTACAATTCTGGATAATGAAATGCTACCTACACTGTGGAGGTTTTATGGAATGGACCCTTGTTACTTCCAGGATGACAATGCTAGGTGCCATGTTTCGGTGGATATTAAGCGGTAGTATCCAGAAAATCATGTTCATCAGTAGGATTGGCCCACTCAGAGTCCTGATCTCAATCCCATTGAGCACCTTTCGGACGAATTGGACCAGCAAGTGTGGTCTCAGCAAATGCATCCAACTTCCATTGTCCAACTGTGTGGCATGTTGCAAGAGGAATGGCGACGCATTCTAGTGGACATTCTACACAAACTAGTGGAGAGCATGCCTAACAGGGTGGCTGCAGTTATAACAGCCAGAGGTGGCACCACGAGGTTCTAGAGGACAAAACAAAGTGCCCAATTACTTTTTGGTATATAGTGTACATCAATCCTTCTCTAGAAGAAATTTCAAGGTAGGTTTTGGCATGCAATGGTAGACAGTTCCCTTGTAAGATAACATTTTCTAATTATTCTCTATATAATTCACCTCCTCAAATCATGGTTATGTTATTCACCCACTTCATTCTGATAGGTTACAGTGCAGTGCAATTTGTGTACTTTGTAATTTTAATTCGGTCCCTTGAATAGAGATGCAAGACTAAGATGAAAATGATGAAGAAGAAGAATTTCATAGTTAAATATGGGAAATAGCATTATGAGGTTCTTAATTAAATTAATGAATGAGTCACTTATCTTACCTCCTACTTTGTTTTTTTAAACACGGGAACTGCAGTTTTCAAGAGGAGTCTCTCATATATTCAGCTGACATTATGACTACCAGATTTTTGTTGGAATCTTCATCTATAACGTTGCCATCTAGTGTTGATCTGATGAACCTCGAGATCTGGCTCCGTTCATCGGAGACTTGTATCGGAATTAAAAAATTCATAGATCTAAATTTGTTCTTCTGAATATATATCTTTTCCCACACTGTCAATTCCAAAGATTTTTTTTCATATGTTTTAAAACTTCAGTTCCCATGTTTAAAAAAAATAAAATATGAGATAAGATAAGAAGTGACTCATTCATTCATTGAAGAAGAAGAATGTAGAAGTATTGAAGTTATGTCCTTCTATAACAATTTTATACATCCTCATGTAGGGAAGAAATTGTATTATTTTATCTTTATAATATACAGTAAAGCTTGCTCAAAGCACAGTTTATGCGTCACCACAAACAGGATACTGCAGAACTGTTGGTTCTAAATTTATATTAACTTACTAAAATTGAAAGGGGTAGGCATATTAATTGTATTATTTTTCTTAGAATTTTACAGTGATTACTTGAGAGTACCACAAGTAGTTGCAATGGTCGGTCTACCAGCTCGAGGAAAAACCTACATATCCAAGAAGTTATGTAGGTATCTAAAATGGATTGGATTCAAAACCAGAGGTATTTAGAGCTTCTAGACTAATTTAAAATATTTGACTATTCTATGCCACCAGAATATTTAATTGGAAAACAAGTGATTTTTAATGTCATATTGGCCAATGTGATAACACATGTTCCTGCTAGAGCCATTTGTTAACATGTTTGCTCACATATAAGGGATTCTATCCCAAGAGTTCACCTACATTAGTGGGCAAGTAAGGGTGAGAAAATGAGCAAGTTAGTGTTAGATGGACGAGTTAGTGTTAGTTTGGACAAGTTAGGGTGAGAAAATGAGCAAGTTAGGGTGAGAAAATGAGCAAGTTAGGGTGAGAAAATGAGCAAGTTAGGGTGAGAAAATGAGCAAGTTAGGGTGAGAAAATGAGCAAGTTAGGGTGAGAAAATGAGCAAGTTAGGGTGAGAAAATGAGCAAGTTAGGGTGAGAAAATGAGCAAGTTAGGGTGAGAAAATGAGCAAGTTAGGGTGAGAAAATGAGCAAGTTAGTGTTAGATGGATGAGTTAGTGTTAGTTTGGACAAGTTAGGGTGAGAAAATGAGCAAGTTAGGGTGAGAAAATGAGCAAGTTAGGATGAGAAAATGAGCAAGTTAGAGTGAGAAAATGAGCAAGTTAGGGTGAGAAAATGAGCAAGTTAGGGTGAGAAAATGAGCAAGTTAGTATTAGATGGATGAGTTAGTGTTAGATGGATGAGTTAGTGTTAGTTTGGGCAAGTTAGGGTGAGAAAATGGGTGAATTAGTACACCAGATTTTATTAACAATTTTAAATATTGTATATGATTCTGAAGTTATAACTCTGCATAAATTAATGTTATCTCCAAGAAATTTCCAATTTTTCATGTTATAGGAGACTGAATGGTCTCCACAACCAATCTGGGTATGAAGAAAAATTCTACTCCTCTGCTCCTAAGATTTTAATTTGGGCTTCTAGTACATAGTCAGATGCTTTGTCATCTGAGGTACCAAGTTCTTTATTTGCACATTAAACAATGATAAAAATAAGATTTCTAAAGCTTATATATATACAACATATAATGTATGATCATGCCTTGTATTTTTATTTCTAGTATTTAATCTTGGTGAATATCGTCGCTTTAAACAAAAGAATGCTGATCACACACTATTTGAATCAGATAATGAAGAGGGTGTAGCTTTAAGAGAACAATGTGCTACAGAGGCTTTACAAGATGCTGCAGCTTGGATACAGGAAGGAGGAGAAATAGCTGTAATTAGACTAAATATTATACTGTAGTTCATAGACAAACAAAATTTCATTTGACATTCAAATGTCAGTACTGAGCAACATGACTAAGATTTCTCATGGTTTTATTTAAAAAAATAATAAAGCAGGAAGTAACATGAAGAGGGTTACGAATTAAATTAATGTTTTTATTACCTCACCTCATATCCTTTTTTTCTGCTAGACTGCAGTTTCGGAGCTTATCTCCATCATCATTGGTATAACACCGGTCGAAGAGAGGCTACTGATGATGGAGATAAGCTCCAAAACTGCAGTCTAGAAAGAGAAAAGGATATGAGGCACCAGTCGAAGAGAGGCTATTGATGATGGAGATAAGCTCCGAAACTGCAGTCTAGAAGAAAACGGATATGAGGTTAGGTAATAAAAACATTAATTTAATTCTTAAATTAAATTAAACCTCATTTTTCCCTGTGAAAGTTAAATAATGAAGAGGTTTATTTAATAACTAAGATATTTGGTCTGTTTATTCTTACTTCTTATGATTATTTTTGTTGAACATATGTTTGAAGGTTTCTGAGCCCCATCTTAAGCGATTACAGACTGCAACATATGTTCAACAAAAACTACCATAAGAGATAAGAATAAACAGACCAAATATCTTAATTATTCTCATGGTTTGTTCAATTGTGAAGACATAATCTGAGCTGAATATTCATTTTCATGATTCATTTTGCCATTAATAAAATAATAGTTTCATATATTTAAATTAATGTTGGGAAGTAAACATTATGAGGTTATATTTAATTAATGTTGGGAAGTAAACATTATGAGGTATAATCATTAAAATTCATCGGAGAACATATTGTTTAAACAACTCACCTCATAGGATAATTACATTAAATCATCAGGCTTCAATCACATTGCTCATAAGCATGCAATATTCAATAGCTTAATTTACAGATTGACAAATGTACCATTAAACGAAGAAAATTTCAATAAAGAGTTTAAACATATCTTAAACACTGCTAGATTGAATGGTTTTGATAAAAAATTAATTATAAATAAGTTAAAGAAATTCAAACACAATAAAAGACTTAGGGTCGTATGTTAGAACATTACTCTCTACTCAAATTACTTCCAATCACTAGTGAGCTGATTCACCGTGAGTAATTGCTGAGAACGAATTAACGGCCGACTTATCGGTCATGCACGAGCGTCGACGTTTTCGTAATATTGGCAACGAATTACCCAGAATTCTCAGCGATAAAACCACTTCCGTTATTTTCGTCTGCTATAGAGGAATGCATTTATGCTTGCATCCCGCAAATAATACCGTATACAAACACGTTGCGACACGCAATATTACACCGATTCTCCTGTTCTTCCAGTTGAATTCTTTGGTAGACTCTATCAAATTCCTCTTCTCCGTGTATACCGAAAACATGATCGAAGTCTTCAAGGTCCGACATCTTGGATAGATGTTGGATAAAGCAGCAAAGTACATCGATTACCATCGGTTCCCGTTCGGTTACCTTCGGGATTTTAATTTGAGTTGCTCATGTAAGGTACCTCCGCAGGTAGCTTACAAATTTAACCAATTATTATCGCATGAACAGATTTCTGAGTAAGCAAAATCGTATTAGCATACAACTTGCTCAGCAGAGAAGGCATTTTACTGTCTAATGCGTCCAAACATGCGACCCTTAATGAATATACTACTCTACAAAATTGCAAAAAAAAGAAAAAATACAAGAAAATTACTTACCATCCTGAAATGCATAGGAAATTTCAAAAAAATTTTGACAAATACAACATTTCTTTGGCACCAATAAATAAATTTAGTCTGGGTAATCTTCTAAGTACCAATAAAAAAGTCAATGTTCCAGACAGTAAGAAATCTCGAATTTATCAAATAAATTGTGAAGATTGCAATAAAGTTTATATAGGAAAAACAAAAAGGAATTTGGAAATTCGGACAAAAGAACATTTCAGAAATATTAAAAATTGTGAAATTGAAAAATCTGCAATTGCTGCACATAGTTTATTAGAACATCATAAAATTGGAAGAGAAGCTAAACTTTTAAAACAAGTAGAGAAACCTTTGGAATTGACAGTTTGGGAAAAAAATATACATTCAGAAAAACAAAAATAGATCAATGAATTTTGATATCCCTAACGAAATTACATTGATTTCGAAGTTCATAAATTCAACCATAGATGGCAGCATGAAGATGGCGACAATAGAATAGTTGACGGCCGAAGAATTTCATCAGTCGGAGTTATGGCTGACGATGAACATGATTATGTTTGAAATCGCGATATCATGGAAGCATGAATCCTATGAGGTGAGTTGTTTAAACAATATGTTCTCCGATGAATTTAATTATGAGGTTATATCAATAATAGTGAGTGGAGAACATATTTTTAATTACTCACCTTATACAATTTCAAATTTCTTTGAGACCATTGGTTTCAAACGACTTTTCGTTCATCTTCAGTCATGACTCCAACTGTTGAAATTCTCTGATTGTTTATTTCTCTATGGTCACCTCTAGTGCTGCCATCTTTGGTCGGGTTTATAAATTTCGAAATTAATTTTTTTTCTACAGAAATATCGAAGTTCATCGATCAATATTTATTCTTTTGAATGAATATCTTCCCCCAACTGTTAATTCTAACGGTTTACCCAATTGTTTCAAAAGTTTTGCATCTCTATTAATTTCATGATGTTCTAGCAAACCATGTGCAGCAATTGCTGATTTTTCAATTTCACAATTTTTAACATTTCTAAAATGTTCTTTAGTATGTGTTTCCAAATTCCTTTTTGTTTTCCCCATATATACTTTGCTGCAATCATTACAATGTATTTGATAAATTCCAGATTTTTTACTGTCTGGAATGTTAATATTTTATTGGTACTTAGAAGTTTACCCAGACTGAATTATTTATTGGTGCCAAAGTAACATTGTGTTTGTCACATAGTTTCATAATTCATTAAAAAACATCCAGTAGCTAGGCCAGGGAGAATAACATTAAACTTAGTTCATGATTGCAAATTATACAGGGAATGATTGAAAAAATACTAGCTAAAGCTGGAGAGCTTATGTTCATGCAGCCATGAACCTCCAGATCTGATACTTCCATTAATATTTAAAACAAGTGACACTATGGGGTTTATTTTAATTAATAAATGGGTTAAAGTTTAACACCTTACCTCATAATCATAGATTTCTCATTAGTTAGATGGAGCTGAAGATAATAGAGGAAGTATTGAAACATGTCCTCAAGAAATCTTCAATTATGAACTGAGGTGTTAAATTCTAAATAATTCAATTATTAATTATTATGATTAATAATTAATAACCATAATAACTGATAATTAAATTTTATTAATTATTATGAGGTATAAGTCCACCGCTGTGGTCTCGAGGTAGCGTGCTGCCTTGTCACGCAGCGGGCCCGGGTTCGATCCCCGGTCGGGGCAGTTTTTCTGGGTGAGGTTTTTATCGGGGTTTTTCTTTCATCTGTAAGACAAATGTCAGGAAAACTTTAAGGCCCAAACGGTCCCCGAAATCATATGGCCATCATCCTTATCATTATCATCATTATCATCTTCATCCTTCACCGGTGTGGAAAGCAACGGGAAGCTACCACACCTACAATTCCCTAGTAAAGCTGCAAGCATAGCATGAAAATGCTATGATTGCAGTGAAGGACCTGCCTTCGGGCAGAATTACTATGGATGGATTATGAGAAGTATGAACATGTCCAGCGAATGGAAAAGAATCGACTACCAAAATGTGTTTTGGAATGGAAACCTGAGGGAAGGTGAGGCAGAGGAAGGCCTAAAACCTCCTGGAGGCAGGAAATATATTTATACATGAAGGAGAAGCATCTACAACCAGGAGATTGGATAGACCGACTATTAGGAATCGGACGATGTCAAAGACATTAATTAACCATTGATCTATCTATTAATTATTATGAGTTGGTTATTTTGACTCACCTCATATTTCTTGATTTTTATGCAGACCCTGGCTTTGCCGCTTATGCGCAACATTGTTGAGATGTTTCCAACTGTCGTTTTGCAGTTTTCCATCCTGTAAGTTGATTTCTGCTCCCTCTGCTGGCTGACCGATGAACTACCAAATCAATTTTTATTTCTTTTTCTCCGGGAATTTCAAAATTCATAGTTTTCTTTTTATTCTTGCAGATGTAAATTTTCTCCCAAATTGTGAGTTCCTTAAATTTGTTTAACTGTTTTAGTAATTTGGCCTTAGTTTCAATTCTGTGTTTTTCTAACCATACATGTGCAACTATTGCAGATTTTTCTATTTCTCCACTTTAAAAATTTTTAAGGTGTTCTTTCAATCTTGTATTTGGAAAATAACCAAGAAATACAATTTTTATACTTTAAATTGATCAAAAATGAAGAAAAAAAGAAAATAGAATTTGGAATTTACAGGAAAGAAACACACATTGATAATTACTATATTATAGCAACAGGTTTTAATTATATTGCACATAAACAGGCAGCATTTAATAGTTTAACATACAGACTTGTGAATGTTCCCATGAACAGAGAAAATTTTAACAAAGAGAAAAAACACATTATAAAAATAGCAAAAGATAATGGTTTTGGTTTTCAAGAAAAGATGATTCATAAGAAAATAAATAAATTCAAAAATCAAAAGGTGATAATGAAAGTACTCTTCAGACAGATAAAGAAACTGGTAAAAAATCCATGAAATTTACAAACAATCCTTTAGTATTTAATAAGTTTAAAAAAAAATTCAGCAAACTTAACATTAAATTAGCACCTAAAAATTATTACAGTTTGAATAAATTAATCAAAACCAACAAAAATTATGATATTGAAGATGGCAACAAATCAGAGATTTATCAAATTGATTGTAAAGATTATGAAAAAAGTAGTAGCAGTAGTCTAATGCCCATTAGCTTGGATGTGTTCCATTTGCTTTCTTGCTTCCCAATAGAGTCCTGCCAGAGTTCTTGTAGGTGACATCTTCAGAGCCTCACAGCTAGCAAGATGATCTTTGTTCATGGTAGTGTTATTGTCTTGGCACAGGATATAATTTGGAGAGTTGAAGATTCCAATTTTATGGAGGTGTGCTGCCAGGTAGTCATGGCCTGTTAACAGTCTGAATGTTGCTACTGATTCATGTCTTGGTTGTTCAGGTATTAAGTTTTTATTCTACGAGATAGCTGTCCACGTTTCTCATTACTTTGTGATTTGAAATGCTCCATCAGTTCTTTCTGGAAGTTTCTTTTAATTATAATTTTTGCAGAATGGTAGGGCAGGGATTGATTTGTTTTCTGTAAAATTTTGGTGCACTTTTTGCTAAAAGATCCGCCATTTAATTTCCATGTACCCTGCAATGAGAGGGGATCCATTGGAGCTGGATAATTTTATTTTGTTTGGTCAATAATCTTATGATCTTTTTTATTCCCAACACTTTTCTGGAGATTGGAGAGTTATATGTTGTTATAGCTTGTATAGCTGATGTTGAATCACTAAGTACAACTGCTCTCTGAAATGTATTTATTCTGTAGAGGAGTTGTGTTAGTGCTAACTCTATTGCCTGAATTTCTCCATTGAAGTGTGTGTAATTTTTCCCTACTGCAACATAGAAGCTAAACAGTTTTGAGTAAATTCCAGCTCCATCTTCTATTTCCATTCTGGATCCATCTGTATAGATATGTACCCATTGTGGTTCAGGATATAGACTGTGAATGGTTTCCAATGTTATTTGTTTTAGTTCACCTGGGGTCATTTCACTTTTTAAAACATGTTTGATTAAATTTGTGTTAAAAGCAATATCTATATCTTCCAGAGGTGATACTGGTAAGAGAAGTTTTTCTGGATTTTGATTTGGGTTATACTGTTTTTGTAGTTTGATTGCTTTCTGTATGAAGCCATATTGAGATTATGAAAAAATATACATAGGAAAAACAAAAAGGAACCAAATACAAGATTGAAAGAACACCTTAGAAATGTTAAAAATGGAAAAATAGAAAAATCTGCAATAGATGCACATGCATGATCAGAAAAACAAATAATTGAAACAAAGGCCAAATTACTAAAACAGATAGAAAAATCTAAGAACTCACAATTTGAGAGAAACTTTACATCTGCAAGAATAAAAATAAAACCATGAATTTTTTAATTCCTGGAGAAAAAGAAAAAAAAATTATTTCAAAGTTCATCGTTCAGCGATCAGAGGGAGCAGAAATCAACTTACAGGATGGACAACTGCAAAAGATAGTTGGAAGCATCGACAATGTTATGCAAAAGCGATGAAACCAGGTCTGCATAAAAATCAAGAAATATGAGGTGAGTCAAAATAACTGACTCATAATAATTAAAAAAAACCTCATAGTGTTATTTCCTACATATATTAAATCTAAATAATTTATTAATTGGTACATCCAGTGAGATAGTTAATTTGTTTGTTTGTTCTACTTTCAAATCTTTATTATTAATGCTTTCATTTCACAGATAATAGATGCTACTAACTCTACAATCAGTAGAAGAAAAAAGCTTCTAAGCTTTATGAGAGAGCAACGTTTCAAATTGTTTTTTATTGAATCTATCTGTACAGATCCAGAGCTTATTAACCATAACATAAGAGTAAGTAACATAATATTACTATAAATAATTATAAAGTTTACTTTAATATTTATGATAAATTTAATTGATTCATATGGGGTCTATGTAATAGTTCTATAAATTCCTAAGGAATGGATCTATTGATATCATATACCCATGAAACATTTTGATTTTTTTAAAAACTGTATTAATCTTAAGGGCACCCGGTACTAATTTCCTTGCAATTTGGTTTCAAAATATGCAACATACAATAATCATTTTTTCAGCTTATTCTTAAATTATGTGCATGAAAATTATATCGCTAATTAAACAAGTCTTTGTGAACATAATGACACACTGATTAACGTTTTTGACATTTTTTTCATGAGTACAAAAAATGAAAATAAAAAATCCAACTTCTTAAAAGTATTGTCTTAGTACAATTTTCTCTTAAAACTACTTACCCAATCGTTTAAAAAATTTAGTATGTTATTGTCTATAGTTCATTTGACAATAATAAGGTTTGCTTGTGTTCATATATGGATTGTGATTTATTTAAAAAATTCGAAGACCATAAATGGTTTTTGTTAAAAATTTTGCAACTTTTTTTTAAATTTCAAACACTATCAATAGCACAAAGATAAATTTACCTCATTATTATAGAACTCTTTAAACTGCATATCCATGCGAGAAATTATTCTCCTATCTTTCATATTTTGAGAGAAGAGTGTACAAAATATAAAAAAATAAAGTGGCAAAATGAAATAAAAAAAATGTGCACAATAGCAGAACACAGAGATGCTATTTTTAAAATCAATTTTTATGGGTTTAAATGTCCAATTGTATTATTTTTAGTCTGGACATCTTACCTCAATATTATTACTTATTGAGGTAAGATGTCCAGACTAAAAATAATATAATTAAAATAACCTCAAAATATAACTTCCTAAAATTAAATATTAAATGTCCAAAATCAACAAAATAATATTACACATCAATAAAATATACCTTCCTGGATTTTTTGAAGCAAAAAGAAAAAATATATTTTTTTAACCAAATAAGTACTAGGTGCCCTTAATTTAACCCTTAATTACTCGCATGGGGTATTTTTTTTTTTTTTTGCCTTCAAGTCTTAATCACAGTTAATAATGCTGTATCATATTATTACAAAGTTTAATGATTTTTTTAAAAATAATAACATCTATACACACCTCACTCAACAGAAAAACAGTCTGGACAGGACTCCACTATATGATCTTTGCAGATCGGCTTGCCGCAATTGGTGCAACACTTTGTTGTCTTTGGGCCTGGGACAGAAGTGGCACCTCCCTCCTTTTCTGATGATCAGTGGTTCAGCTTCCTCCACAGGTCCTGTGAGATGTATTATTTTCGCCTGAAGAGCTTTGGCAAAAGTGTTTATGGTTGTCCTTTTCTTCAGATAGTTGTCCAGTAGACTCCGCCAAGGTATTTTAGGAAGTCGCAGCAAGCAATCTTTCTTCCCACATTTTCTTGTATAATTATATGTGCATTGATGCCGCCAACATTCAACAAGCAGTAAAATGTAATCAGTGGACAGTGATTGGACATCTTACATCTTCATCTTCTGACATAATATCACCCTGATCATTTTCAGCGCTCTGTATAGAGTTAGAATCATAATCACTGTCTTCTACACAGTCTTCGTCTGATGAAGAAGGAATCCTCCAACAATTTCAGCATCTGATGCTTCCAACAGTTCTATAATTTCATCTTCTGTCAATATTTTCCTCCTTCTACTCATATTTACTCTTAGACTTCAAATTGTAAGCACAAGAATAGAAAATAACTCTCTACAGATGCTAGGCGCGCACGGGGTAAAAAAATGTCCGCAGGCGCAACAATGACATAAAATAAATATAATTGCGTTATTAGCTATTTCAAGAAACTAAATACAACTGAAACATGTGCTGGACGAGTCCATTTGAAAATGGGTGAGTTCCAGGGAATCTCATAAATGTAATCATCACTAAATAGTAGTGTCTTTTAACCTGAGGGGAAAAAAATTACCCCGCGCGAGTAATTAAGGGTAGTAAAACTTTTACAATAGGAATTAACAGTATGAGATAATTAAATTTATACAAGTGAGTCAGAAATAACTTTTACATCTCACCTCATAAAACTCTGCAATTTTCACAGGGCCATTTTCAAAAGTCATTGCTTTTATCTTCAACCGAAACTCCAACTGTTGAACTTCCACTGTCATTAACAATTTTTAAATTGTCATCTGGTGCAATTTGATGAATTTTGAAACTAAATCTAGAAATAAAGTACACATAGCAAAAACTAAAAGGAATTTAGACACTCGTATGAAAGAACACTTTAGGAATGTAAAAAAAAATTGTGAAATTGAATAATCGGCAATCACAGCTCATAGTTTGCTTGACAATCATGAAATTGAAAAACAAACTAAACTTCTAAAATATTTAGAGAAGCCATTGGAATTGACAGTTAGGGAAAAGATATACATTCAGAAGAACAAATATTTACTTTATTCAATGCCACCACATTGTCATTTCGACATTCTGGTATTCTCTCCTGGCATGGCATTATTGTAACCCTCTTCTGAGGTTGGGGCATCTGGAAGGCAGAATTACACTGCCCTGATGATATATGATAGGTGATGATGATGGTAATGATCCGCCAGGAGAGACCTTAATCCTAAACTTAATGAATTTGTTAATGATGATAATGATGGCCAGACCACCATTGTGGTCTCGAGGTAGCATGCTGCATTGTCACACAGCAAGCCCGGGTTCGATCCCCGGTTGGGACAGGTTTCCTGGGTGGTGATTTTTCCTCATCTGTAAGACAAATTTCAGGAAACTTTAAGCCCAAACAGTCCCCGATGAACAAATATAGATCCATGAATTTTGAAATTCCTGGTGAGCAATATTTGATCTCAAAGTTCATCAAATTGGCAACAGATGGCAGTTTAAGGGTCGTATCTAAGAATGCATTAGACCGTATAAAAGTCGTTCTCAGCTTGTACTCTGCTGAGAAAGTTGCATCCAAAGACTTTTTGCGTACTCAAAAATCTGTTCATGCGATAATAATTGTCGAAATTCCTAAGCTACCTGGCGAGGTGACTTTGCAGAGAACGAATCGTGAGCAACCCGATGGGAACCGATGGTAACCGATGTAATTTGAAACTTTGCTGCTTTATCCAAGATGTCGGACCTTGAAGACTTCGATCATGTTTTCGGCATACGCGAAGAAGAGGAATTTGATAGAATCTACCAAAGAATTCAACTGGAAGAACAGGAGAATCGGCATAATATCGTGTGATGCAGACGTCATCATATACGGTTTTATTTGCGGGACGCAAGCATAAATGCGTTCCTCTAGCAGACAAAAATAACGGAAGTGGTTTTATCACTGAGAATTCTGGGTAATTTCTTGCCAATATTACAAAAAAGTCTACTTTCATGACCAGTCAGCAACTCGCTAATTCGAACTTGGCACATGCTCACGGAAAACTTAGCTCACCAGAGACTAATGTATTTGCATGCAGCCCTAAAAGTTGTTAGTGAGAGCAAAAGTTCAACAGTCAGAGTTTAGGCTGAGGATAGAAGAAATGGCTACTTGTCCTATGAAAATCACAGAGTTTTATGAGATGAGATGTAAGAAGTTATTTCTGACTCACTTACATAAATTCATTGATCATACTTAATAGACACTAAAAAAGACAATAAAAAGTTTATTTTTTTAGAGAAAAATATTATGCTCAGACCGGGGCTTGAACCCGGGACCTTTGGTTTTCTAGACCAAGTGCTCTACCGACTGAGCTACCAGAGCAAATACCGATCTAAACACAAATTTTCCTCTATATACATTGTAATTCCCGTGCACCAAATGCTATGAAAAACTTTTGCTTCTATCTTTGTAAATGGCGGCTTCTTTATTAAGAAGACGTATGTATATGGAAATTATACATTACATTATAAAGCCAGTACGGCTTCTTTTGATGTTTTTGTTATTCATTTCATACATATTAATGATGGATAAATCATATTTGAAGAGAAAAATATTATGCTTAAAATAATTCTCTCTTCAAATATGATTTATCCATCATTACGATGTATGAAATGACTAATAAAAACATGTATTTATTTATTTAGCACCTTCTACAGTGCTGTAGTTTTCCACAACCGAACAAAAAAAAATGTATAATGTCCACTATTTAATATTTTTTCTCCATTCTTCCCTATCAAATGCATCTGTATCTTTTAGTCCTTTCAATTTCATAGATCTTCTCGCTCCTTCTATCCAGTTTCTATTTGGTTTTCCTTTCTTGTTTCTCCCATTTGGTGTCTATAACTTCACTTTCTTAAGTAATCTTCCATCTTCCATTCTAATTATATGTCTGAATACTGTAATCTTTCCTCATGTTTCACTTCTACTACATATTTTTCTATATTCAATAATTATTATTTCTACATTCTTTATTTTATCTTTCCTTGATTTCCTAGCCACTCTTCTAAATAAGTTCAATTCAGCAACTCTAAATTTTCTTCCTGTTTTATTTTTATTGTCCAAGTTTCCATTCCATAAAGCACATTACTCTTCACTATTTTTTATAGATTTTCTTTCTTTTAGCCAAAATATTACTACTCAAAAGTAATGATTTTTAACTAATAGCTTATCTTCCTTGGCGTATGCAACATATATATATACACTGCTCAAAACAATTAGAGGAACACTATGAAATATGCAAATATTTTTTCATTGGATAAGGGGCACGCCGTAGCATAGTGGTTAAGGCAATGAGCTACAAGCCGGAGGGTCGAGGGTTCAAGTCCCGTTGGGGTCAGGATTTTTAAACTGACCCAAACCCTCTGGCGGCACTATGGCCCTGGGGTCGACTCAGCCTCTAACGGAAATGAGTACCAGGCGCTTGTTCTGGGGGTAAAGGCGGCCGTCACGCAGGGCTGACAACCCGGCTGACATAAAGTGCCGATTGTCTAGAAAAAATGGGAGCCCTAACCTCCTACTACCCCAAGGGCCTCCGGGTCTGTTGTGGGATCACTTTACTAAAGGTACAAACATGAAATTAATAAAGTACATTATTTATGGTTATTTATTTATTTATTTATTTATTTATTTATTGCTCACGTCAGTAAAAACAAATGAATAACGCTGACAATTAACTTTTCAAATAATTCCGCTATGTAAGCTATTGAACTTGTGCTTATTTTTCAAAGTTAAACACTCGTTATATAGAGTTAGTATCGTGTATGGCCTCCACGACATTCGATGACACTTTGGCACCTTCGTGGCATGCTCCCAATAAGATTCTGGATTTCCTCTTGCGGGATATTCTCCCATTCCTCCTTCAGAGCATCTCCAAGTTGCTGCAGAGTTTGTGGAGCTTGATGTCGATTCCTGGCCTTCCTGTCTAGAAGATCCCACAAGTGTTCAATAGGGTTGAGGTCTGGGCTGACCGCTGGCCACTCCATTACCTCAATTTCATTCCTCCTCAGGAAATACCTGGTGACAGCCACAGAATGTGCCCTGGCATTATCCTGCATAGACAGAAATCCAGGGCCTATTCCAATGGCAGCAGGTACTACATGCTCTTCCAGTACGTGCTCGATATACCGGACAGTATTCAGTCGCTGGGGAACAACTACAAGGTCCGTACGATTGTTGTACATAACTCCGACCCACACCATTATGGAACCTCCTCCGAATCTATCAATTTCCTGTACAGCCTCTGCAGAAAATCTTTCTCCTGGCCGTCCCCACACCCTCAATCGACCATCACAACGTGTAAGACGATACCTGGAGCACAGACTCCCACTGGTTCAGGTTCCAATCACCATGATTTTCAGAATACGTACGTCTTGCTGCCTTATGCCCATTTGTTAAGCGTGGTTTTTTAATGAGCCTTTTTGGACGAATATTCTCTTTCCTTAATCTGTTCCTTATGGGTTAGTCTGAAACCCGGATTCCGGAAGCCATATGAAGGTCATTCTGCAGATCTTTTGCAGTTTTTGTACGCTGTCGAAGAGCAGAAAGAACAACGTATCTGTCATCCTGGGGGCTTGTTTTAAATTTACGGCCCTGGCCACGTCTTCTACAATACTGACCTGTCTCTCTGTGCCTGTTGCGTAACCTGGACACCACGAAAGGAGAAACCCCAAGCTCTCTAGCCACTTGTCGCAGAGATTGACCTTGTCGTAAAAGATGTAGAGCATGATACACTTCAAACTCATTTAAATGCCTCATTTTGTCAGAGACTTCAATAAACAAGGCAATAATCAACATTCGTCACTATAGCAACATCAGGAAGCTTTCCAATTAGAAGTGGCCAGTACCTTCCAAAAATAAAAAATGTCTCTATATTTGTTATTTAAGATAATTTCTCTGTATTTAGGCCATGGATCTTTAACATTTGTATCCAATGATAAAATTAATAATTCAATTTACATATTGTCCAACTTTCAGCATCACAGCATTAAAAAACAATTACTTATTAAATTTATTACAAGTGTTCCTCTAATTGTTTTGAGCAGTGTATATAATATTTTTTTTTGTAGTGTGAGAGCTTAACTTCCTTGCCATATGCAACATATATATATATTTTTGTAGTGTGAGATGCAGAGAAGTAGATGGTAAAAGTAGAATTGGAGTAGAAATAGAGTATAGTGGAAAAGAAAGGGGAGTGAAATAGAGGAGGTGTAGAAGGAGACACACCTAATAGAGAAAAACATAAATACAAAGAACAGTACATAATTGTTTTTAAGTTGAACATGTGGAATTGTTAACTGAATTACTTTGTTCTACTGAGTGATTTAATGATGTACTGTGCAAAGTAACTCTACAGGTAGAATCATTTATTAGAAGAATGTTCATTCAGTCATTAATGATGATTACCACATAATCTAATATATAAAAATTAATGTTTGTTTGTTTGTTGTTTTGTTCGTTCGTATTCTATGCTTGGCCATACCGTTGATCCAATTTTGATGGGATTTTTTACAAAATGTTCAGGAGATTCTCGGGATGAATATAAACTATAAGAGAGTTGTAATACTCAACCCCTTCACCCCTAAAAATCACCCTTTGTAGTGAAAAACATGAAATAAAGTCCCTATTTTGACGCTTAAATGGCTTATGCTGCCTAAACCATAATAAATACACCAAATTAATGTACACAGAATTGAATATCTCAAAAAAAACTACAAAAAGTCCATGACTGCATATGTTTATCTTTTACGGATAACTCACAATAACCATTTTTGTCTTCCATTGATTCCAAGAAGATCAGGAAAAGTAGATTCCTGGGCAAGTGTGCACTGCCATATCATTCATCTGATTGTGATGGGGCTTTTTGAAAAATGTTCAGGAGATTCTGGGGAAGAACATAGGCTATAAGAGAGTTGTAATACTCAACCACTTCACCCCTAAAAATCACCCTTTGTAGTGAAAAACGTGAAATAAAGTTCCTATTTTGTCGCTTAAATGGCTTACACTGCCTAAACCATAACAAATAGCTACACCAAATTATTGTACACGGAATTGAATATCTCAAAAAACTCTACAATAAAGTCCGTGACAGCATATGTTTATATGTTATGGATAACTCACAATAACCATTTTTTAAGATCAGGATAAGCTGATTCTCAGGCAAGCATAGCAGCTTGTAGCAAATAAATATGATAGGAGACATATAAACTAAGATAACAACCTCTTAATATTGACAGTTTACAAAACTGAAGAAACCTGAAAAACATTTATCTATTAAATATCAAAGAAGCAATTTACCCAGTTCTTAGAAACTGTAATTAACGTTATTATCCAGAAACCCCCCCCTCTAAGGAAACACATACTAGCAAATAAGATTACTGTAACATATATATATATATATATATATATATATATATATTCAAATTGTAACGAGTGGAATCGAAAGAAGTGGGGGGAGCTATCGTCTTTATAAGCGAGAACATATATCAATCCGGAAAGAGCCATTTCTGATTGGAATGCCGACTTGACTTCCCGCTCTTGCCCTTTTGAGGGTTGGCGGTCTTCCTGCTGGCGACTCAGTGGATCAACTAGAACATCATAAAATTCACCTAGAAACTGATTGCAGAATTGGAGTTCCCAACCGCTGGACCTCTGATACCGGACTATGAATAGTTGTCGTTAGCAGGGGATATATATTATCACAATCAAGGCACGAACTTTCAAAGTTCAAACAAGACATATTCAACATCAACAACGAAATACTTAAATCACAAGGGCTAAAGAGGGTATAGAAATCCCTAAAGTAGCCGGAAATTGCTGTTTCCCATTGGTCGAGGACGACTTCCATAAAAATGGATGTTTTCCTTGACGGATATAGAGGGAAAGACACAATTTCCAATACGTAGTAGTGTAGTGTAGTGTAGTGTGTAAATACTCTCACTCTCGGTCACTCTGTGATCAGTGTTGATACATAGTAATTCTACAGTTAAAGCTCATTCTTGGTCACTCTGCATTCAGTGTTAAAACATCATAGTTCTATAGACCGTGATCTCTGATCTAGTTAAATTTTAGATTCGTCCAAAAAATTGTTAAATTTAAAGTTATAGTCCTTTAAACATTGGACTTTGAGAATATTTGATTCAAGCACGTGGACCTCTAATCACTTCATCGAATCCATTCATTTATAAAACTTGATAATTGTAGTAACAAAAGTGTATCTTGTCGTGAATAAACAATTTGCTTTTTTTTATTCGTAAAAAAATTGAGTGTAAAATTGAACGTTGTTTCTTTTTGCTTATATAAAAAGTTCATAACCCTGAGATCTCTTGCCTACCACTTGGAGTCGCTCCAAGCTCAATGCTGGTGGTAGAAACACATTAACATTTATTTAGGAGTAGCAGCGCCCACCGGGTATTAGCTAGTATACTAATAAAAAACACAAATTGCCTGCTTTAGAATTAGATTCTTCTAACTCAACTTAAAAAAGCAGTTATTTTTTGTATCTTTCTTAAAACAGTATTATTATTGTGAATTTGGTAGTATCCAAAACTTAACTGAGTTCTTCTGGAAATTAAAAAAAATAATATATATATATAACCTGATTCTAAGCAGGCAAAATATTAATTTTAACCATCTCCAACATTGTAAACATTCTTATATGAATTAAGTAATTTGTCATTATAGGAAGTAAAAGTTTCAAGTCCAGATTACAAAGATAAAAATGCTGAAGCAGCATACGAAGATTTTGTGAAAAGAATTGCAATCTATGAAAAACATTATGAACCCCTTGATGAAAGAGTTGAGCCAGATACTAGTTTCATTAAACTTATAAATGCAGGTAAATCGACAATGTGCTTTTTTATGTCATATTTATTTGAAGAGGAAAAAAAATGATATCCTCAGACTGGGACTCAAACCCAGGATCTTTGACTTTCTAGGCCAATACTCTACCAACTGAGCCATCTGGAGGAGTTCCAATCTAAACGCAAATTCTTCTCTTATATCTTTTTGTATCTTGTAAGCCCATGTTTCCCTTAACAAAGATTTAGGCGCTCTCCCCCTATAGGGAAGAATGTGAACCATATTAATTTAGTTACACTTGTTTTTGTATAGATGTCCTTTGAGTGGTCTGTGGTCAGCGTTCCGCCTCATACTGACATCTAGGAAACCAAGGTAGTACTAGGACGGGAAAATTCAGTAAATTTTGCTTAGAGGCCTTTCATTCGGGCTTAAGGATCTTTTACGAGCCTGAAAATCTTCAGACTCGGAACCCATGGCTTAAAGTCCCTCCCGGAGGACAAGGTAGTACTAGGACGGGAAAATTCAGTAAATTTTGCTTAGAGGCCTTTCATTCAGGCTTAAGGATCTTTTATGAGCCTGAAAATCTTCAGACTCGGGACCCATGGCTTAAAGTCCCTCCAGGAGGACTTGTTCCTTGGATTTTTCCATCCTAAAAAATCCATTGACCGCAGCCGGGTTTGAACCTGCTACCCTCGGGACCAGAGGCAAGGAGCATAACCACTAGTCCAATATGGCTGATTCTTCTCTTATATACGTTGTTAATTCCTGCACACCAAATGCTATGAAACATTTGCTTCTATTTTTGCAAATGGTGGCTTCTTTATTAAGGAGACATTTATTTGGGAATTTTACATTACATTATAAAACCAGTACGGCCTCTTTGATGTTTTTATTGTTCATTTCATACATCTAAGGGCCAGTTTCACCGAGAGAGGTAACTGTATTACGCCAGTTTAAGCTATGCATTATACATGGGGAAAACTGGTGTAATACAGTTACCTCTGTTGGTGAAACTGACCCTTAATGATGAATAAATCATATTTGAAGAAAAAAATTGTAAGCTCATACATTCTCTTCATCATCATCATCATCCGGTATCATGGCAGCTGCCACCGTCTTCCTGAAACCAAACGCCATTCCTCTCTATCCATCCATTGATCTTCCTCCATTCCTCTGATATTCATAGATGCTTGTACCCCTTCTGTCCAAGTTTTCTTCGGTCTTCCTCTCTTCCTCCTTTCTATTGGGATCCATTCCTTAACAATTTTTGGCAATCTTTGCTCTGGCATTCGTTTGACATGACCATACCACTGCAATATTTTCTTTTCTATGATGTCCGGCTCCTCTTGTACACCCATAATTTCCCTTATTTCTTTATTTCATATTCTATCCATTCTAGATTTTCCAGCTGATCTTCTTAAAACATCCATTTCTGTACTTAAAATTCTTTTCATTTCCCTGGTAGGAATTTGCCAGACTTCAGCACCATATGTTAAAATGCTCTGAATTATGGTTTGATATATTTGTAATTTTCTATTTTTTGTAATATTTTTGCTCCACCAAACAGAGTTTAAAGCATTTACTGCTCGTTTTGTTTGTGCGATTCTATTTTTAATTTCCACTGTGTTATCGCCTGAATGGTCTAATTTTGTTCCTAAATAAGTGCATTCAATACTAGGTTTTAGTTCTTCTCCATTGTTGAAATTTATATTTTCCATTTCTTCTCCTATACACAGATATTTAGTTTTCTCAATGTTTATATAAAGTCCCCATTTTTCATATTCTTCTTTTAGTTTTTAGCCATATATTCTATGTCATCGTGGTCCTGTGCTATTAATACCTGGTCATCTGCAAAATTTAATGAATATACATGTGTATTTTGGATAGGTATGCCCATTTTTTGACATTTTTTCCTCCAGTCTCTTAGTACTCTTTCGAGATAAATTTTAAATAGAGTTGGAGATAAACTGCAACCTTGCCTTAAACCTTTTGTAATAGTAAATCCCTTTGTTATATGATTTCCAACTTTTATTTTCGAAATAGATCCTTTGTATAATGCTTTTATAGCTTCTACTAATTTTTTGGTAATGTTGGAATCGTCTAAAGTTTCCCATAACATTTTCTGGGGAATACAATCATATGCTTTGGTTAAATCGACACAAAGCAAATGTAAATCTCTGTCAGTTGCTCTTTTTTTTCTATCATTTGTGTTATGCAAAATATATTATCTGTGCATGACCTACCACTTCTAAAACCTGATTGTTCTTCCATTTCATTCTCTTCAATTATGATTTATCCATGAAGATGTATGAAATGAATAATAAAAATGTTGCTTTTTATGTGTTTGTATTTTAATGCCACCCATTGCATTTTCCGTGCTATGGGTTCCATGCTATGTGGATTGATGACATTATTGTGGTCTATTTTCAATTTATGCACCACTTTGTCATACCACTTTACATAGGTGATGTGTTCTTGTATTGTCTATAATGAGGAATGTAGGATAAGTCTGTATTGTTTATAATGAGGAGTGTAGGATAAGACAATGTTTTAAATATTTATGTAATATAAGTGTCGGCCGCAGTGGACTAGTGGTTATGCTCCTTGCCTCTGGTCCCAAGGGTCGTGGGTTCAAACCCGGCCGGGGTAGATGGATTTTTTAGGACGGAAAAATCCAAGGAGCAAGTCCTCTGGGAGGGACTTTAAGCCGTGGGTTCCGAGTCTGAAGATTTTCAGGCTCATAAAAAATCCTTAAGCCTGAATGAAAAGGCCTCTAAGCAAAATTTACTGAATTTTCCCGTCCTAGTACTACCTTGGTTTCCTAGATGTCAGTATGAGGCAGAACGCTGACCACATACCACTCAAAATGACATCTATACGAAAACAAGTGCAACTAAATTAATATGGTTCAAATTCTTCCCTGTAGGGGGTGAGCCTAAATCTCTGTAAAGGGAAAACATGGGCTTACAAAAAAAATGTAATATAAGTGTGTTGTATGAGGAATGGTGATGATTAGGAGAAAGAAGAAGGTGAAACCTGGTGCCTGCATTTACACTAATCATATCAAAAAGCAGCAAGAAAACTGCCAGGCTTAATAGCTAGTGTAACATATGCATTCTCAATAACATGTACTGTGGGCGAATTTGGAATATAATCCAGGTATTTGGAGTGCAATCTATTGTAAAAGGTAAAGTGATCCCACTACAAGCTTTAGGAGCCCTTGGTTAGTATGAGGTTTAAGGTTCTCACCTTTCTAGATAACTGGCACAAGATATCAGCCCTGGATGATGGCCATATTTACCCCCAGATAAAAAGGTAAAGTGATTCTACTACAGGCCTTAGGAGGCCCTTGGGGTAGTATGACGTTAAGGCTCCCACTTTTTCTAGACAATCAGCACTTTGTGTCAGCCGGGTTGTCAGCCCTGCATGACGGCCGCCTCTACTCCCAGAACAAGTGTCTGGTACTCATTTAAATTAGAGCTGAATCGACCCCAGGGTCATAGTGCCGTCAGAAGGTTTTGGTCAGTTTAAAAATTCTGATCCCACCGGGACTCAAACCCTCTACCTTCTGACTTGTAGCATAGTGCCTTAACCATTATGCCTCGGCATGCCCCCATGCATATGTCTAATATGCATTTCCATTAGAGGCTCAGTCAACCCCAGTGCCACGATGCCTCCAGAAAGTTCAGGCTAGTTTAAAAGTCCTGACAACAGCAGAACCATGATCTTCCAGCTTGTAGGGTATACCAAGATGTCCCCTGGAGCACAAACTAGTAAATATAAATAAAATGCACATCTTTCATAGACTGAGATTGAAAATTATAAAACTAAAATTTTCAACCTTTGCAGGACCCACCAGTTAAGAAATAGGCTTGGCACCACCTGAGTCAATGCAGTGGACTATATTCTTTTAACTAAAGAATAGAGTATGTATGTGTATATACCCCACATATCCCACATTAGGACACAGGTGCTCCCTAAGTCTCTAGGGAGAATTTCTTAACCAAGCTAATTTACTTATAGATGTCAATAAGTGACATGTGGTTAGCACATCGCCTCAATGAGACATCGGGCTCGAATCTATGAACGCATTAGACCGTAAACGTCGTTCTCTGCTGAGAAAGTTGTATCCAAATACGTTTTTGCGTACTCAAAAATCTGTTCATGCGATAATAATTGTTGAAATTCCTAAGCTACCTGGCGAGATGACTTACGAGAGAAACAAATCGTGAGAATCCCGATAGGAACCGATGGGAACCGATGTACTTTGAAACCTTGCTGCTTCATCCAAGATATCGGACCTTGAAGACTTCGATCTTGTTTTCGGTATACGCGGAGAAGAGGAATTTGATAGAGTCTACCAAAGAATTCAACTGGAAGAACAGGAGAATCGACGTAATATTGCGCGACGCAGACGTCGTTGAATACGGTATTATTTGCGGGACGCAAGCGTGAATGCGTTCCTCTAGCAGACGAAAATAGCGGAAGTGGTTTTATCGCTGAGAATTCTGGGTAATTTCTTGCCAATATTACGAAAACGACGACTTTCATGCATGACCAGTTAGTGGGTAGCTAATTCGATCTTTGCACTTGCTCACGGTGAGTCAGCTCACCAGTGATTGGAAGTAATTTGAGTAGAGACTAATGTATTTGCATAAGGTACAGTATTACTTGGATGGATGAAAGTCAGTTAAATTTTGCACAGAGACCTTTTTATTCAGGCTTGTGGTTCTTTTATGAGCTTGAAAAATCTTCAGACTTGGGACTCAGGACCTAAAGTCCCTCCTGGATTTTTCCATCCTAAAAATTCATTGACCCCAGCCAGGCTTGAACCTGTGATCCTTGGGGCTAGAGGCAAGGAATGTAACTGCTAGACCACTGCAGCCAACAAAGAATAGAGTAGATGCAAATAAAAATATATGTGACCTTAAAACTTTTCATTGCCCATCAAACTCATTACGAGTTTAATGAGTTTGAATCCAATGAATAGCTCCAAGATTATGTAGGTTTTATTTGCTTCTACTTTATTCTTTAGTTGAAATGAGCATGTATGAGGAAGAACTTTACAAATCATATTCAGTTCACATTTATACGTACTTTTGTTTTGTGATATTCTGGACAAGCTCTGTCCAATGGTGAAGTCAATTTGCATATAACCATACAAGGTCCCGTGTAGATTAGATTAGAAAAACAATGGGCTAGGGTTATCAAATCAATGCCCTTAACACGGCAACCTTGTATAGGTTCATTGTATTTTTATTAATCAATGTTGTATTTTCTAAATTAATAAACTCCTGGCGCGACAGGCCTAGAGGACCCTTAGCCTACCAGCCGGATGCTGGCCTCACATCCACATGTGTCGATCACAGAGGTAGATGACATCAACCAGTGTTGGAGCGACATGTGGTCAGCATGTCGAGTCCCCCAGCCGTTATAGCTGGTTTTCTCAACCTGGAGCCGCTACTTATTGTAGCTACCCAAATACCCTGGGTGGGCACCGGTCCCATACTGGCCGAAATACCACAAGAAAATTTCTTCCCCCATGAAGACTCGAACCAGTGCAAGTCCCGTAGCTTTGAGCCAAGGCTTCCTGCCTTAACCACTCAGCTACGGCGCGGGACTTTCTAAATTAATGGAAATGAAATATATTCTATGGTGTTATGTAGTCAGTTATGATGTTCCTGGTTTCAACATATCAACCATTCACACACACAAATCATATCACCATTTTCAGAGTTGGGCCCAAAGCCTCAAGGAAAGAAAACAACTCTCCCTCTGGCCCTGCTCTGTCCTAAGTTGTGACATAGGCTCAGAGTCATGAGGAAGTACATAATTGTGCCCCCTTTCCCAGATCGCCACAGCCACATATTTTAAACCCTACGAATTACTAGACCTGACTAATTTTCCTAAATGAGAGAGATGAGATGAAGGATGATATAAAATGAATGATTGAATAAATGAAGATGAAATGACATGATATGGTTGGGAAGAAGAATGGAAGAGGGATACAATTTGGCAAATGGGAGAACCATGAGAAAAAACCCAAAAAATTCCAGTATGACCCCACTCTTAATGTGCCTCTGAAACCACCAGGATTCGAATCTGCAGGTCCTGTATATCATTTAATTAATTATGTATTATTGAATTAAAGCATTTGCTTAAAATTGTATTATTGTGATGCATTGTATAATAGTGTTTGAAATGTGCAGGCAACGGCAGGAATAGGGATATCGCATTGTTTATTGGATGGAAAAATTGTGAACTGATGACTTTTGAGTTGAAAGATCCATGCAGAAATTTTTGTATATGCATGTGGACCTCCATGGTAAGAGGTTCTCTACACATCTACCCTCTTTGTCCAGAGGCTTCAATTCCAGAAGCTTTTGAACTAGAATGATCTTAGTGACTAGCCAAGAAATTTTCTTCCGTGACTTATATAAACTGTGGCAAGTGAAATCATTAATGACTGGAAATAATTGTACAGCAGATAAACTGTAAAGCAAGATTAATTATTGCAACAAATTAATAATAGTAAAAATAATCAGGGATGTGGACTTTCACCGGTGCTTTTCATTATATATATGAATAGAATAATAAACGAATGGAGGAAAACACAATGGGGATATATACCCATCAATAGGAACCTCAAACTCGATGCTATTCTTTTTGCAGATGATTAGCACTTCTGGCACTTTCCGAAAATGATTTGCAATGATCAATTTATAATTTACAAAAATAGCTGCCAAATATAATATGGAAATATCAATTAACAAAACTAAAATTATGGCATTTGTGGGAAAGACCCCATACAAAGTAAAATCTGTCTCCAGAATAAAATTTTAGAGAGATCTAATCAATTTAAATATCTTGGATATTATCTCTCTATCTGGGATGAAAAGGATATCCCTGAAAATACTAGTTATAAAAAAAGTTAGGGAATTATTAATCAAGCTATGAACCATCCCTTGTACAAAAAAAAAAACACCAGATTATGTTTATATAATACTTTGGCTAGACCAGTGTTGACCTATGGTAGTGAAGCATGGACACTAAAAAGACAACATGAAAGCAGAATAACAGCTTGTGAAATGAGATTCATGCGCAGAACAGCAGGTTACACCAGATGGGATCGGAAAAGGAACACCGATATCTTAAAAGAATTGAAGACTACGCCAATTTTGGAATATATTAAACAGTACCAAATAAATTGGAAATGCCATCTTGAAAGAATGAGTTCAAATCGGATCCCCAAAGCTGTTTATAATTATATACCAAGAGGACAAAGGTCTCTGGACCGTCCTATGAAACGCTGGAGGGAAAATTTTCTATAGGATCGTAACAGGCCTTGGCCTAATACTTGGAAGGAAGGAATAATAATAATAATAATAATAATAATAATAATAATAATAATAATAATAATAATAATAATAATAATAGCTTTATTTGTTAGTAACTAAAATTTAACCAACTGAAAATTTATGTGAATCAAATAAGTTATTGTGAGATTTTACATGAGAATCTGTTGTGTTTATTTCAAGAAAACAAGGTGAGAACAACCCCCCCCCCTTGCATGGCCCAATACTAATGTGCCTCCAGAACCACTAGGATTCAAACTTTGAGATCCCAATCAGGACAGCTGCACACAGTAATCATGCATATACCAAGACAGTAGTCCTGTGTATCTAAGTTTTGAATTAAATAACAATAAGAATCCACACAAATTGTGCATGTGTTGATTTGTTACTTATTTGTGCAAAAGTTAATCACTGATATTTTTCTATTCCTGCAGATTAGGATATGGTATCTATCACAGATATTGTTATACAGAACACATGTACACTTATCATCCACCTCGTGGAATGATTTATTTATACACATTTTGTAGTGGTATCCGTGAACTGCTAGGAATGTCAGTAAAGTGGCGAAGATGTTGATTTGTGCTTCATCATTGCTTCCATCATGAAGAATTCTTCCCAGATGTCCTCCCTCTTCTTTATCCTCTCAAGTGGTGCTTTTTTTTAGCTGGGAGTGGAGGGCAGGTTGAACCTCGTTCTAAGGTTTTCTATCAAGAGGGTCTCTTGGGTGAGCACATACACCAACCTGGAGAGAGTGTGTGTTTAGACACTCCTAGTGTAGCCTTGACATTCTCTAGAATATGGAGTCTTTCTTGTGGAGTTTGTCCCATCTTAGGTCTACACCATAAGTAAGTATGGGGAATATCATGGTATCAAAAATTACCATAGCAGATTTTAAGAATAACCTAGTTATTTCTCTGATGTCATGTATGGTTTGGTGGCTGCTATTGCTCTTTGTTTGAAGTGTATTCTGAATGACTTTATTGTTGTCTGTAGGGTCAAGCCAAGGTATTTGACATGGTTTAACAGTTTGTAGCGGTTCTTCTTTTAGGAATAATTTGTCTTCCTCGGGTATTTTCCTACCTTTTCTAAAAATCATGCGTTCAGTCTTCACTTCGTTTATCTGTAGTTCGTTTTGGTCAGCCCATGTTTCCGGTATGCACATTGCTTAAGGGATGGACCTACACCTTTAGCCATTAAAAATAGGTTATATTTCAATACTTATTTTCCCCAGCAACAATGTTGGTTACAGAAGTGAAATTTGGTATGTGATATCTATATTACAGTGTGAGCATGTTATTGTACTTAAGTACAATCTAACTTTAGTCATTATGGTTAATTAAATATTCAAAATGTCAGCAGAAAATTTTGCATCATCTTGCCGTTTCTTGATAATTTTCCTAAATTTCAATATATTTAATGATTCTTAATTTATTTTACTCGTTAATGTTGTAGCTACAAAATATACTGTAATTGTTTAACCCTCTGCATGCCACTGGTAAAATCTCTTGTGTCAGAGATTTAAATTAAGTATATTGTCTGGCAGGTAATGGACAGGAGCACCAGAGCTGATCTGATCGGTTCATGACACCTAAAGGGTTAATTATATAAAGTGTAAATATTTTCATTTTAAATTGATGCATACTCATTTTTGTTAAAATTTGATTAAAAATATATTTTTAAATTAAAATATAATAGGTATATTACTAATTGTAGTATATTTTGTTCATCCCTGTGAAGTACATATACATGCAAAATTCCATCTTAATATTTTGAAAACTTGGGAGTTATCAGGGAAACCGTATTAAAAAAATTAAGTTACAGAAAACAAGCGACAAACTTACCAAAGATGTAGGTACCTTCTAAAATTAAAAGGCTCACTCGAGTGACAGCATTGCACATTTTTAAACATAACTCGAAAAGTAACAGAGATATCAATGAAAATCTTTCACTAATTTAAGATGAAGTTTCAGTCTATACGAAAAAAAATAAAATAAAATGAAAAATTATTTTTTTACCCTAAAATGTGTAGGTCCCCCCTTAAAGTATTTGCTTCAAATATTATGTTCACCTTATGGCTCCAAATTACATTTGTACTTCTCAGTTTATATAGTCCTACTTATTACTAGCATATTATGAAATTCAGGATGTTCATGTGATTGTTTGGAAGAAGGACTACTGGGAATTTTGAATTAAGTACTTTCCCATTTTAATTTTAATTTACATGGGGTAGCTGTGTATAATAATTTGTTTATTTCTATCATAGTTGATGTTCTAGTGGTTATCCTTTCTCTAATCCATAGGGTTGTGGGTTCAAACCTGGCTAGGGATGATGGATTTTTTGGATTGAAAAATCCAAGGGACAAGTCCTCTGGGAAGGACTTTAAGTTGTGAAGATTATCAGGCTCATAAAAGAACCAAAAGCCTGAATAAAAGGCATGTATGCAAAATTTATCCAACCTTCATCCAAGTAATGCTTTATTTGCCTACTAGATGTCCTTTAGGCAACATGCTGACCACGTCACTCATAATATCTATAGGGAAATAAGCATAATTAAATCAGATAGGTTAAGTAACTCCAAAGAAATGGGAAGCCAGAGTCCGGGCTGTAAGAGCCATAGGAAGGAATGAAGTAGCTTTTAGCTGTAATTTAAATCCCATAATGTCTTCTAGAATTAGAAGCTACCCATATGTAATGTGAGTAATGGTTCTCTACTATGAGTTTAGGATTAAAGTGAATAGAAACATAAGAGAAAGGTACAGAATAAAATAGTTAAAATACCTTCTTAGGTAAAATCCGTCTTCCTCAACTTTTAAAATATGTTATCTTTATGCCTGTAGACCTTCAGGACATCCATCCCATCTTCAGCAGTTCATCCTTCGCTACAGCATCAAACATCAACTTGGATGCTGTAGCGAAGAATGAACTGCTGAAGATGGGACGGATGTCCTGAAAGGTCTACAGGCATAAAGATAACATATTTTAAAAGTTGAGGACGATGGATTTTACCTAAGAAGGTATTTTAACTTATTTTATTTTATGACTCTTCACCTCAACAGTTTTTAACAATGAATTTTATTAGTATTGAAGGTACAGAATGCATATGAATGTTTGAATAGTTCAGTGGTAATTATTCAGCATGGAGAGATGAAGGTTCAGGGTTTGATTCTCAATACATCCAGATATTTTTCTCTTTACTACAGACTTTAATGCATTTGAAACATATCCATGACTAAAAATTAAAATTAATATAAAATTATAGAATATTCACCTGAAAGGTCCGTCTCCTCAACTTAATTATCATTTAACTGTAGCGCTTTCAGGACTTGTCCCATCATCGGCAGGATTCAAAACTGGTGTTTCACTGAAGATCTGGTAGAGGGGGTTGCATGTATTTGGTTCGTTTTCGTTTATCAGGCTGTCGTTGTGAGCTGCTTTCATGATTTCCATCTCTTCGAGTACGTTTATCTTCGCTGGATTATTTTCTCTGTGCATTACTGTTAGGGTGTTTTCAATATTTAACATGCGATGTCCTTCATGGATGACGTGTTTTGCATAGCTTGATTTACCTTCTGCATGAATGAAGTCTCGAAAATGTTCTTTGAATCTGATGTTAAAACTCTAATATCTATTGTATTCCACAACAAACTGTATTATGCCTACTCTATTTCTGTTGATATTAATAATTGCCCTGTTTTTTAAATTATTTTAATTATAATATTTATCCTGAATCTGGTAATCTACTAGAAGCTTTAGAGACTTAAATTTTAATTTAATTTTCAGGCATTAGACTTAATAAGTCTTATATTTGAAGAGAAAATTTCCGCCTAGACCGAGACTCAAACTCAGGACCTTTGGCTTGCCGGGCCAAATGCTCTACCAACTGAGCTACCGAGGTGAGTTGTGATCTAGATGCAAATTTTTCTCTTATATACGTTGTAATTCCCTCGCATTTTGCATATATAAGAAATAAATTTGCATATAGATCGCAGCTCGCCTCGGTAGCTCAGTTGGTAGAGCATTTGGCCCGGCAAGACAAAGGTCCTGGGTTCGAGTCTCGGTCTAGGCAAAAAAAAATGTCTCTTCAAATATAATTTATCCTTCAGTGAGAAGTGTTGAATCAATTATAAAAACATGAATTAAAAATATTTTTTAACCTGAATATTTGTTTTGCTTTAATGTAATAAATATCTTTAAAATGAAATGTATTTAAAACCATTAAAAAATATTATCCTTCATTGTAATTTAAATAATTTGTACAACTATTATTACAGGAGAGAGAGTAGAAATACATAATCATGAAGGTCCAATTCAGAGTCGCATTATCTATTACCTTATGAGTCTACAATTGTTTCCACGTGTTATATATTTTACCAGGGTAAGAAACAAATTGACAGATTTCACTTATTATAAAAATAGCTTGTAATTAAATTAACACATACTGAATGAGTTAACTTACTAGAATGTGAAATTCAATTTCAGAGGACTCACATCCAAATCTACTGATGGCCAACCTCATTTTTTTTTCTAAGGTAAGGCAAGTAGAGCATTTGCCATGGATGCCACTTGAAGGGTGCCAATTCTTTTTTTTTTTGGCAGCATTTCATCTAGAGGGAAAACAATGAGTTTCGTCTTATTTTAGGGGGTTAAGGAGGGGCACCACCATATAATAATATAAACACCACTTATATTAATAAAAGAATTTTGCAATACAAAGTCTGACCAGACAAAGTAAAATTTCTGTAATGATACCCAATACATGTTGTTTCTTTCTTATTATTATTCTTTTTTTTTTTCATGGTTTAAGCTGAAAGATCTTCTGAATATGTTTAATAGAATCAGAGTTGCACTATGTTTCATTGGGCACAGATCTCTTAATATCATTAAGAGTTGGTACATATGACCTTTGATCCTTTTGTTCATTCTTCTTCGATGATATGGTCCTTGGCCTCTCTAATCATCTCCACCCATTCTTTCTGTTTAGAAGCCTTCAGTCTTC
Organism: Diploptera punctata; assembly: GCA_030220185.1. Lineage (NCBI taxonomy): Eukaryota > Metazoa > Arthropoda > Insecta > Blattodea > Blaberidae > Diploptera > Diploptera punctata. Next base: position 96,740 of record JASPKZ010004212.1, on the reverse strand, counting down.
AACTTTTAATACCAAGTTGTCTAATATCATTAATACTGCTGTATCTGTGGTGGAGCATACTGTAACATGAAGACTTATAAAATAATCGTCCGTCAATTGGATGAGGGGGCACCCGTAGCGTAGTGGTTAAGGCACTGAGCTACAAGCCGGAGGGTCGAGGGTTCAAGTCCCGTTGGGGTCAGGATTTTTAAACTGACCCAAAACCTCTGGCGGCACTATGGCCCTGGGGTCGACTCAGCCTCTAACTGAAATGAGTACCAGACGCTTGTTCTGGGGTAAAAGCGGCCGTCGCGCAGGGCTGACAACCCGGCTGATATAAAGTGCCGATTGTCTAGAAAAAGTGGGAGCCTTTACCTCCTACTACCCCAAGGGCCTCCTGAGGCCTGTTGTGGGATCACTTTACTTATCAATTGGATGATGTTATACATCAACCAGCTAAGAATCATATATATATATACATTTTTTTTTTTTTTTAAATTGAGATTTTGATGCCATCTGTTGCACTGGCTCATGAAGTAAGTGAACTTACACTTTTAGTGCCAAATCTTTAAATATAGCCTTATTCTTCTTCTTCTTCCTTCCAAGTATTAGGCCAAGGCCTGTTACAATCCTATAGAAAATTTTCCCTCCAGCATTTCATAGGACGGCCCAGAGATCTTCGTCCTCTTGGTATATAATTATAAAACAGCTTTGGGGATCAATTTGAACTCATTCTTTCAAGATGGTGTTTCCAATTTAGTTGGTACTGTTTAATATATTCCAAAATTGGTGAAGTCTTCAATTCTTTTAAGATATCGTGTTCCTTTTCTGATCCCATCTGGTGTTACCCGCTGTTCTGCGCATGAATCTCATTTCACAAGCCGTTATTCTGCTTTCATATTGTCTTTTTAGTGTCCATGCTTCACTACCGTAGGTTAACACTGGTCTAGCCAAAGTGTTATATAAATGTAATCTGGTGTTTTTTTGTACAAGGGATGGTTTCATAACTTGATTAATAATTTCCCAAACTTTTATTATAACTAGTAATTTTTTCAGGGTTATCCTTTTCATCCCAGATAGAGAGATAATATCCAAGATATTTAAATTGATTAGATCTCTCTAAAATTTTATTCTGGAGACAGATTTTACGTTGTATGAGGTTCCTCCCATGAAATGCCAATTCTTGGAAGAAAAAATATAGCCTTATTAATAAAGAGAAATGTAAATGCCATCAGTCCTACTAGAGATTCTGTGTTTTACAACAAATGACTATGAAACTAGATCTTGATAATGGTAAATTTTGGATCATGCAGCTAAGTGTCAAATGTTCCTGCTCTTAGATTGTTGATGCATAACTGTCAAACAAGGAAATAACTTGCAGTATTCATATTGTTAGTTTAGAGCTACAATAAATACCAGTAGTGAAGATTAACTTAAACTTTAAACATATTTTTCTTGAAACTTGCATAATGGCACATAACCAGTTGATGCATAAAGCCGTCCAATTGTAGTCCTGTTCTTCTGGGTTTTCTTTTTTCAATTACTTTGACATCTAAACTAATCTTGATCACTCTATCATCATTCATCCTGACAACATATCCAGCCATTCCACTTTTCTTATTTTGATATCAATTATAATATCAACATCCTTATAATAGGTTTGTAGCTCTATATTTGTTCAAATCTGTCATATACCACTTTCAAATACCATCATCATCATCATCCATATAAAATGTTAGGCCAAATGATCCATTTCGATCTCAATAAATAATATGTTTTAAAAAACTAAAACAACATGCTTTATTAGAAAACCGAACTAAAAAATGAAAAATAATTTTAATTTCCAACACGCTTGGGATAAAATTAAAATGGTCAACAAAAAAATCATCTCCAGCACATATAGAATAAAACTAGAATTATCAACAAAATGAAAATAATTTTACCATCAAAAGCGTGGGGTGCTCTATATCAATTAATATATTTGATAATAAACAGATGTTGGTAAAAGTAAAGTCTCTAAGAAAAAAATGTAAAAATCATAAAAAGCACCCCACACTTTTGATGGTAAAATTATTTTCATTTTGTTGATAACTCTAGTTTTATTCTATATGTGTTGGAGATGATTTTTTTGTTGGCCATTTTAATTTTATCCCAAGCATGTTGGAAATTAAAATTATTTTTCATTTTTTAGTTCGGTTTTTTAATAAAGCGTGTTTTAGTTTTTTAAAACTATTATTTATTTTTTATTATTTAGTTTTAATATTTTACAGAATAAGATAAAAATGTAAATATCTTTAAATTTGATACTATTGTAGTATGAGCTAACAGTAATACTCTTCTAAAAAAATCCTTCCAGCCAGATTTGAACCAGCAACCTATGGATTACTGAAATTATATACCACTTACTAACTGAGCTCTTACAACGATTGACTAAAAAGTTGACAAGTCCGCAACCTATTATACCAGTTTTCATTATTTTGATTTTCTGATGATTCTGGCCAGGATTTTAGAAACAAAATATGAAATTATTGTATTGTCATGGGTCCTTTACAAGTAGACAAAGTTTCAAGTCGATCCAATGTTTCTAAGTGGGTGAAAATCGTGTTCAAAGATTCCGTTACATAGATACAAAGACACTTTTTTTGATTTTCTGATGATTCTGGCCAGGAGTTTAGAAACAAAATATGAAAATATTGTATTGTCATGGGTCCTTAACACGTATACAAAGTTTCAAGCCGATCCAATGTTTGTAATTGGGTGAAAATTGTGTTCAAAGATTCTGTTACATAGATACAAAGACACTATTTTTTTATTTGGTGATGATTCTGGCCAGGATTTTAGAAAATAAATATGAAATTATTGTATGTCATGGGTCCTTTATATGTATACAAAGTTTCAAGTCGATCCAATGATTTTAAGTGGGTGAAAATCGCGTTAAAGATTCTGTTACATAGACAGATAGATAGATAGATACAGGTGAAGCTAATATAAAGCGTGTAAAAATGAGAAATTTTTGTTGTATCACTTTTTGGGATGTCCCAAAGATCTCTTCATAAGGGATTACTAATGATGCATTGCTTTGGGAATCTAGAGGATCTCTGGATCCATATCGTCCCAAGTATTTTCCTTTCCCATAACCCTAACTTAGTTTTTACATTTTCTGGAAGAATCCAAGAGTTATTTCCATATACCTCAACATACTTGATGATTATTTTGTATAGTCTTATTGTAATTTTCTTGGAAGCATCATCAACATCAGCAGCACAACAACCCTGGGTAGGTCAAGGCTTCCTTCAGAATTCTCTATCTCTGGCAACCATCCACCAATTCTTGAATTTTAAAGTATTGACATCCTGTAGTACTCCTTCCATCCATTTCAAATTCAGTTTTCCAGTTCTCCTCTTCCTTCTAGCTTACCATCTACAATTTTTGTAACTACTTCATTTCTGGGCATACTATGTGCATGTCCTGGCCATCTAGGTCTGCTTACTTTAATATCTGTAATTATATGTGATGATTTATTCAACTCATTTAGTTTTCTGTTATTTCTTGGAAACATATCTTGTTTTAATTAAGCTACATTATTCAGAACATGAAGACAATTATTAGCTGCTGGTATTTTCACAAGTATGTCTGCCTTTATATTATTAAAATAATATAATATCCTCCACTCGTGTCCAACTAAGGGTTGGGTCGAGGGATGAGATGAGATGAAGCCCCTTATATAGACATCTGTGAATGACAAGGGTGCTGGCCAACCACACTTGATGCACCATCACATGGGCAGATGAATGAAATGAAACAAAATGGATGAGATGAGTATGGAGAAATAGTGGAATAAAATTATGGCAGGGGAAAATGGGAGAAACCCTGAGAAAAACTGCCCAAGCTCCATTTCGTCCACCATGAAACCCACATGGAGTGACCAAGACTCGACCTTGGAACCTCAGCAGTGAGAGGCAAACATCTAATCACTTGCACCACCTACCTTTATTTTATTATTACCAGTAAAGGTAATTAAATTCATCATGATGATAATGAACAAATCCATTTTAGACCATGTGATGGTTAACCTAACGAAGATGGTATTGATCTTTCCACCAATGTTTTGGTCTTCCTTGGTCCCTATGTCCAGTTGGAGTATATTGGAATGCCAATTTTGGAAGTGTATTTCTTTCCATTCTTCTCAGATTTTTCCATTCTTGTTGGTATCTTTCTACATCTTTGTCTAAACTTGGTACTCCAAGTTTTCTCTGATATTAGTGTTCCTATCCCTGCATGGTATCTTTACCTTGTCGTGGTGGAGTGGCTTGCGTGCTTAAATGATCCTTAGAGCTATGCCGGCAGTAGCATTGCTGCCGATAGGGGTACCCATACCGGACTGGCTGAAGGTGATAAGCCAGACGAAAAAAGTACCTTGGTCGAAAGAGTGATGATCTTTCACCGTAAAAATACAACCGTCAAGAAATGCAGACATGGGTTCAACTGGGGTAAAATTTTCCGGAGGTCAAATAGTCCCCCATTCGGTTCTCCAGGCAGGGACTACTTCAGGGAACCCATGCCAAAAGCATTAGCTCAGGATAGGGATGTATGGAGAGCTTATGTCCGCGCGGCCATGAACCTACGGGTTCGATAGTGCCAGTGAGTAAGTAAGTATTAGTGTTCCTTTGGTGATCCAGTTTATTAATTCCTAATAGTGATCGTAGGGGACCGAGTCATGGCAGTGTAGCCATTCCATAAAATATGGAGGAAATTCAATATTTTGAATGCCTGACTAGAGGCTATAAGGAGCAACCCTACCATTAGTCTTGCTCTATGGAGGATGGCTGGTAACCAATCCAGGGGACTTATTATTACTCGAAAAAACATAATCAAAGACCAGAATATAATTAATTATCAAAAGTAATGCCACGAGTGATTTCCAAATTATCGATAAATTCACGACTCACGAAGTGAGGAGTGAATTTATCTAGAGAATTTGGAAATCAAGAGTGGCATTTGTTAGGACTATTTAACGAATAAAATTAAGCTGTTTACTCACAAATCATTATTTAATTATAGTTATTTTAAAATATTTATATATTTAATGTAAACGGCGATGTTTCAAAACAAATGAGAAACGATAGGTACGCTTCTACTGCTTCTTTTGTTTATCACTGCAACCAGATCATACTATTTATTGCCAAAGGAACGCAATATTGTAAGGAGGAGGTTTCTTTAATATGGTAATTATAACACTGATAAATTTGTGTGAAACACGACTCTGATTGGTTGTAAAACAGAAATCATTGAAACGTGATTGGTCATTGACTCCCATTTGGGACATGAGTTAAATAGTCAAACGTAAATATTTAAAATTTTACATTTTGTCATATTTTTGATAATACTACATGTGTCTTTTATTTATCATAATTATTATACTTTGACTAGTGGTAAAAAGTATTTTTTTATCTGTGCATAATAAAGAGCTCAATTTTTATTAGCATGGAGAAAGTGAATTCAATGTGAAGAATATAATTGGTGGAGATTGTGGTCTCACAAAAAATGGAGAAAAGTATGCTGAAGCTCTTGCTAGCTTTATTGATGACATGCAGATTCCTAATTTGAGAGTGTGGACATCACAAATGCTAAGAACTATTGAAACAGCCAAACATTTCAAATATCCTCAGGAAAAATGGCAGATTCTTGATGAAATGAAACTAGTAAGCAAAGTTTTTTTTTTATTATTACTGATATTTATAATATCATGAAAATATAGAGATAACATGAAAAGCCTAGACAGCCCTTAGTCTCCCAGTCAGCTGCTGGCCTCCCATCCACATGTATCAATTTGGGAGTCATTGATCATCCAGCCAGTAAAGGGGTGAAATATAGTCAGTATGTTAAGTACCCTAGTCACTGCAATTATTTTTCTCAATCTTTGCCTAATTCCGTAAGCAAACACCTTACTCATATGGCTTCAGTGATCTATGCATTAAGTTCATCTTGTCTGGTCCTGCAAATCACAGGTTTAAACGTGCCTAGAGTCAATGGATTTTTTAGGATGGAAAAATTCAAGGGAAAAGTTCATGGGAGGGATTTTAAACCATGGGAGTTGAGTCTGAATATTTTCAGGCTTGTAAAAGAAGTTTTTAGTATTAATTTCATACATCTCAATGAAGGACAAATTACATTTGAAGAAAAAAATATATGCTCAAACTGAGATTTCAATCTAGGACCATTGGCTTTCAATGCCAATACTCTACCATCTTAGCTACCTGAGCACTCTAATCTAAATGCAAATTTTTCTCTTATACATTTTTTATAACCAGTAAGATGCAAATTAGAAGTGGAAAGAAAAATTATGGAACAAGTATCAGAATTTAATTATTTAGGTGTATTAATAACAAACACTAAAAATTTAATAAAAGAAGTAAAGAAACAAGCTGATATAGTAGCACAAATATCAGGATATATGAAAGATTTAATTTGGGTTCAACAAACATATGTCAATAGAAAGCAAAACCCACATATACAAAATTATAGTTTGACCAGTTATCGTATATGGAGCTGATACAACAAAAACTAAACAATAAGCACATGTGAAATGAAAATCTTAAGAACTATCCAGGGGAAAACATTATTTGATAAAATACACTATACAGAAATTAGGGACAAATGTCATATTCAAGACATAACCAAATTTATTATAGATAGACGAAAATATTGGAAGGGTCATATAGAAAAAATGGAAGAAAACCGACTTGCAAAAAAGAGCTAAAGAAGATAGACCAATGGACGAGAGAAGAGCAAGAGGAAGACCAGCCATGAGATGGATAGACAGTGAATGCACATCCAATTCGTCTTCCTCCAAGGAGTGATTTTGGAAATAAACAGGATGAAAATCCTACAAATTATGTTTAAGAAGACATTTTTATTAACCTTTGGCTTTCTATGCTAATGCTCTACCAACTGAGCTACCTGAGCACTACAATCTAAATGATAATTTTTCTCTTTTACATTTTTATTAACATTTGGCTTTATATGCCAATGCTTCACCAACTGAGCTATCTGAGAACTCCAATCTAAACACAAATGTTTCTCTTATACATTTTTATTAATTGTGTATAAGAGAAAAATTGTGTTTAGATTGCAGTGCTCAGGTAGCTCAGTTGGTAGAGCATTGGCATAGAAAGCCAAAGGTCCTGGGTTCAAACCCCAGTCTGAGCATATATTTTTCTCTTTAAATATAATTTGTAAAATAAGCTCTGACAAAACTTTAAACAGGCTTTGCCATTCAAGTAATATCTTAGTTATACTTCAAGAGAAAAATTTTTGCCTAGACCGAGACTCGAACCCGGGACCTTTGGCTTTCTGTGCCAAATGCTCTACCAACTGAGCTACCGAGGCGAGTTGCGATCTAGATGCAAATTTTTCTCTTTGTATGTTGTAATTCCCTCGCGCCAAATGCTTTGAAACCATTGCTTCTATCTTTACATATGGCAGCCTCTTAGTTAAGAGGCCTAGGAGAAAAATTTTCTCTTGAAATATAATTTGTCCTCCAGTGAGAAGTGTTAAATTAATAATAAAAACATCAATATCTTAGTTATCTACTAGATATCTGTTTTAAGTGATGTCACTTACTGAAAAAAATATAGAAATAAGATAAAAAAATTAGATTGGTAAAAATAACTCCCACAAGGAAAGATCTTTATCACCTCACATTTTGTATCTATACAAGACCAGTTTCAAAGACTATTTAACTCATGCCCCAAATGGGAGTCAATGGCCAATTACTTTTCAATTAATTTTGTTTTACAACCAATGACAGTCATGTTTCATCTCAATATTTATTGAATTCTGTTTACGAAAATAAAGAAAGCTCCTCCTTTTTAATTTTCTGAAAAGGTCAGAGCAATGACTGACTCTCTATCAAATATGTTGAATATAGCAAATAATGAACTGATTCCTTCAACCAAAGCATTTGATAATTGTGTGTTCAATAATTGTGTTTTTAAATAATGATTTTACTGTGTAGTTTCCTAAAAAAATAAATTAATATCCTATAATGTTGGTTATAATATATAGTTTGATGCGTTGATCCCACTACAGACCATAGGAGACCCTTGGGCTAGTAGGATGTTAAGGCTCTTCTCACTTTTTCTAGACAATCAGCACTTTATGTCAGCCCTGTGTGAAGGCTGCCTATACCCCCAGAACAAGTGATTGGTACTCATTTCCATTAGAGGCTGAGTTGACCCCAGTGGCATGGTGCCCCAGAAGGTTTGGATCAGTTTAAAAATCCTGACCCTACCGGGGACAGTGGATAAAAAACTTGTTTTCAAAAGAGATGTATTACTGCTCTAACAAACTTTCATTTTATCTTATTTTTTGTTGGCATTTTAATTTATTATAATAAAGAATAAGACTAAGTAATTTGTTTCCTCTGTATGAGTAAATAAATTTGTGTGTGTGAATGATAAATTAAATATTATGAATTCTATCTTCCCTTCCTAGCATTTCATAAAACTGTGATAAAATTAACTTTATGAGGCTTTTGAATTAATAAAATTAAAATCATCTCACTTCATACACTCTGTATTCTTCACAGCACAGGACCACAGTTTCAAGAACAGTCATTCCTATCTTCAGCCATTTTTTCGACTATTGAATTTCTGCCTTCACTATAGTCTTCTAAAAAAAAGTCTGATAAAAGAAGTAAAGAAACAAACTGATAAAGCAGCAGAAATATCAGGATATATGAAAGATTGAATTTAGCACAACAAACATAGGTCAATAGAAAGGAAAATCCACAGATACAAAATTGTAGTTTGGCCAGTTATCATATGTGGAGCAGAAACTAGGGCTGATACAACAAAAACTAAACAAATAATAAGCACATGTGAAATGAAGATCTTAAGAACTATTCAGGAGAAAACATTATTTGATAGGATACACAACACAGAAATTAGAGACAAATGTCAAATTCAAGACATAACCAAATTTATTATAGTCAGACGAAAATATTGGAAAGATCATATAGAAATAATGGAAGAGAACAGACTTGCAAAAAAGATCTAAAGAAGATAGACCAATGGACGGGAGAATATCCAGAGGAAGATCAACCAAGAGATGGATAGCAGCTGCAAATCCAATATGTCTTCCTCTGAGGAATGATTTGGGAAATAAACAGGATGAAAATCCTGAGAAGAAAAAGAGACTATTGTCTTCTTAACTGCCATAAACACTAGATGGCAGTTTAGAAGATGATGGTGAAGGCATAAATTCAACAGTCGAAAAAAAAAATGGCTGAAGAGAAGAACAACTTTATTAATTATATGTAGGAAATAACACTGTAAGGTTTCTATCAATCATTAACGAGTTGTATATTTTGACTCACCTCATATTTCTTGTTTTTTATGCATTAACTCATTAATGTTAGGAATAACTGTTCCTGAAGTGTATGAGATGAAATAATATATTAAAAGGTAAAGTGGCCTTAGGAAGCCCTTGGGGTAGTAGGAGGTTAAGGCGCCAACCTTTTCTAGACAATCAGCACTTTATGTCAGCCGGGTTGTCAGCCCTGCGTGACGGCCGCCTTTACCCCCAGAACAAGCATCTGGTTCTCATTTATGTTAGAGGCTGAGTCGATTCCAGGGCCATAGTGCCGCCAGAGGATTTGGATCAGTTTAAAAATCCTGACCCACCGGGACTTGAACCCTCGACCTTCCGGCTTATAGCGCAGTGCCTTAACCATTACGCTACGGCATGCCCCAGATAATATATTACTCATTTTAATTTAATAATAAGTGGCATACTTCTGTGAATGTTTACATCATGGATGGATCTTATTTTGGATAGAGTATAATAATTTTGTCCATATGAAAATAGGGTATCTTTGATGGAAAGACTTACAATGAAATTCAAAAAATGTATCCAGAAATACATGAAGAGAGAATGATGGATAAATTTCATTTTCGATATCCTGATGGAGAAAGCTACCAAGATTTAATAGAGAGATTAGAACCTTTAATCATGGAATTAGCACGTGAAAGCAATATTTTGGTAGTTAGCCATGCAGCTATCATTCGATGTCTTTTGGGATACTTCCTGGATATTCCAACAGGTATCATACTTTTTTCATATTTATATACTAATTTCATTACAATTAGAATTAATAAAATGAGATTATCAAAACTTTGTTAATTTTGAAACTAAAAGCATGAAGCATTTTTATTTGTTTTGCCAACTACATTTATATTTTTTTAAAAAGAAAAATTAATAGTTGAACCGGGAGTTGAACGCTGGACTTCTCATTCTCCATACAAGTATGTTATTCATTACACCATTCAAGCTATAACACAAACATTGAATTGTATAATAGCATACTCATACGGGTCCACCACTGTGGTCTCGAGGTAGCATGCTGCCTTGTCACACAACGGGCCCGGGTTCAATCACCGGTCGGGGCAGTTTTTCTGGGTGACGTTTTTATCGTGGTTTTTCCTCACCTGTAAGACAAATGTCAGGAAAACTTTAAGGCCCAAACGGTCCCCGAAATCATATGTACATCATCATCTCATCATCATCATCATCCTTCACCAGTTTGGAAAGCAACAGGAAGCTACCACACCTACAATTCCCTAGTAAAGCTGCAAAGCATAGCATGAAAATGCTATGATGGCAGTGAAAGACCTGCCCTCGGGTAGAATTACTATGGATGGATGGATACCCATATGGAGAACGAAAGGTCCAGGGTTCTAGTCCCAGTTCAAGCATTAATTTTTCTTTTCAAAATAATAATGTACGGTAATGGAAAATGTTAAATTTAAAATATCACATCAAAATACATTTACATTGCTGTAGCCCCATTTTAATGAGTTTACATTTATATGTCCAATTACAATTGCTTTCTTGTCAATTTATATTAAGTCTAAATCTAGGTTGATATTATATGGTGGACTATAGATAACATACACTTTAAATTTGCTCTTTTTCTTCTTCTTCTACTACAGTCCTAGTAGTCTGACCTTAACCTCCTTTTTTAACAGCCATCCATTCACTTCAATCACTTGTTTTTTGATTTCCAATTCTTGATTCTAGCTGTTTTAGTTCTTCCTGTACATCATCCAACCACCCTCATCTACCAATCCTTCTCTTACTATCCAGTTTAGAGTTTAAACTTTTTAGGTATTCATCCTACAGATTTGGCCCAGCCATTCAATTCTCTAATGTCTGTGATGATGTCAGTGTCTTTATATAGTCTCTGAAGTTTTACATTTGTTCTTATTTGCCATATGCCATTGTCACAATCTGGTCCATAAATCTTTCTTAAAATTTTCCTTTCCCAGGTAGATGTTACTGAGACCCTCTTCCTGAGTGTCCAGGCTTCAGTTCCATAGGTTACAAAAATTTGTTATTACATTTCCATATTGTTACTCTTATTATTTGTGAAAGGTTATTAGTTGTTCATTTCTTTTATGATTTCAAATTTTGCATTTAGATTTTATTTGGTACCAACAAGATGACCACTTGCTATTTGTCTATTTTTATCTCAAATATTTATAATATATATATATATATAATATATATATATATAAAACTTTTCTTTGTCAAGGTCTATATTTGATTTAGTTATGATAAATATATTTGTCTTCTTTACATTAAAATCTTCATCAAAATTTTCTTGTTCTGTGTCATCACTTGCTGTATATCTGGTATCAATTCCCAATAAAGTCTTCTTGTTAAAGAAGCTGCAGTCAGCATATAGAACAAAAAGTTCATAGCCTCAGAGTGAAGAAATTTGTTACGCCTACACTAGGGCCTAACTGCCATAATAATAAAATACTATAAACCGATAAAGGATATACATATATATTTGTTTATTATATCAGAAATTAGGAAATAAATAACCGCATTGAAATTCAATTTAGTCTTTTCTCAAAGGACCTTTTAAATATAAAAAAGCGAGTAAAAATCTATAATGTTTTATATCCTGGATCAAAACCATGTCACAACATTCCAGGATGTAAAGTCATATCAACATTATTTAGTCAGAAAGATCAGAGATGACCACATTAGATAAGGGTGAATATGAGCTGCAAGAAATGAAAGTGGAACAGAGTTTTACATTTTGACATAGATGAAGGTTTTAAACTAGATCATGTGAAAGTTGTAAGTGAAAACCGATGAAAAAAACCCCACATGTATTGAAGGAAAAAACTAACTTTCCACCCAAGTTTCCCCCGATTAGAAACTTAAAATTTATCATATAAATATTCGCGATTTTTCTAACGAATTCAGAACGGTGTGGGGGGGACCGAAGGGTTCAGTTCCCCCTGTGGACGAGAGCAGCTCTACATGGTAATATGAATCTTTTATCTTTTTTATCATTCTTTTAAATGGTCATTTTACATTCATAAATTTAATTAAAGACCAAATGGTCCAAAGAACTTAGAATAATGAACAAAGTTGATTCTTTTAACTGATTGTTTTCTCTCTCTGAATTTATCAGTTTTAGTATTTTGACGCTTTTCAATATGGCGATTTTAGCTGATTTTAATAAGTTTTTTATAGGTTTTGGTTTTTATATGTCTTTTTGTTTTAATCTATTTAAATAAATTATGATTATATTTGTTTTTAACATGTTTAAATGTGGAATTCATCCTCCAAAACCAAGGCCAACCGCTCAGGCCGAAAACCACTTAAACTATAGAGATCTTTTACGCTACGTTACGGCTGGGCTTAACTGTCCCCGTGTAACAAAATTCATATCCATCCATCCATAGTAATTCTGTCCAAAGGCAGGTCCTTCACTGCAATCATAGCATTTTCATGCTATGTTTGCAGCTTTACTAGGGAATTGTAGGTGTGGTAGCTTCCCGTTGCTTTCCACACCGATGAAGGATGATGATGATAATGATGGCCATATGATTTCGGGGACCGTTTGGGCCTTAAAGTTTTCCTGACATTTGTCTTACAGGTAAGGAAAAACCACGATAAAAACCTCACCCAGAAAAACTGCCCCGACCGGGGATCGAACCCGGACCCGCTGCGTGACAAGGCAACACGCTACCTCGAGATCACAGCGGTGGACGAAATTCATATAAAGGAGATAATTAATATGCATTTGAATTGGAAGCCTGGTAGCTCAGTGGTCAGAGCACCGGTGTACAGAACCAGAGACATTGGTTTCAAATTCTGATCCGGCTGTATATTTCTCTTTCAAATGAAATTTGTCTTTTGGTGAGAAGTGATAATATTAATATGTAAATTCGACATAAATAATAAGTTTATATTCTCATTACTTATTTTATTATAAATATTACTGAAAATAAACAATTTCACATGAAAATAGGTATTTTTACGATATAATTTGCATTTAATTCCATCAGTTGGTACTATTTATTAAAACAGTCTTCATTTATTTCATTGCAAATCCTGACTATATATTCATAATGGCTAGTTTATGCAGTGATTAATATTTTGTTAGCATAAATCTTGTATTACAGTACTTTTATTCCTATTTTATCTTGTAATAGTCATAATAACTTCAACTTTATTTAAGATCAGCTCATTCTGAGAATATTTATATTATTTTAAGAATGTCTTTTTATCAGTTATTGTACTAAAATAATTAAATTCGACATGACATGAAATTAAATTACGTATATTACAAGAATTGAAATTGTTTTACAGATTAATTTCAAAATTCTGACCAAAGTGTACTTTTAATTCATCTTCAACACTTCTTTTCTTGTGATTTAAATAACTATATAAACTAACTAACTGGCACTATAAAACTTGTAAGTTCATGGCTGTGCGGACATAAGCTCTCCACAAACCTAGATTAACATTAATCTCCCACCTCATTCTTGGTGTACCAACTGGGTGTTTTCTCTCTAGTTTTCCTACAAGAAGCTTCCATGCCCATCTTTCATTCCCCAATCATACTACATACCTGTCCATGCAGTCTATGAAACTTAACTGTTCTTATTATATCTGGTTTCCTATAAAGATCATGTAGTTCACTGTTATGTAGTCTTCTCCAATCACCTATCTGTTCACCTCTCTTTGGTCCAAAAATGTTCCTAAGAACTTTATTCTTAAACACTCGTAACCTTTTCTCCTCCCATAAAGTGAGAGATGTTTTTCATCCATATAATATAACTGTATATTTCTTTGGTATAGTGTTTATACAAGTTTATAAAATGTATAGTGGAGCCATAGACTTGAAAGAAAATAACAGTTTTATATATCTGCTGTTTAACATTTTTGAGAGAAGTTGAGACGACAAGAGTCCCTTTAATGCATAATAGCATGCACTTCCAGAATTGAGCCTATATTTAATTTCTTTGTGCCTCTCATTCCTATTTGTAATAATTATTGCATGTTATTTATTTCAGATCAAATTCCTCATATTTATGTTCCCTTGCACACTCTTATAAAAATAACACCTGTCACATATGGCTGTAACGTGCATCATGTAAGATTTCCTATACCTCATGTTGAAGATACTAAGGATCAGGTAGGAATTTGTAATAGAGTTTTTTTTTATAATTACAATTGAATAAAAATACATACCATACCTCACCTAGATAAAAACTAGCTGAGAATGAAAGAATAATCATAAGTAATGTCACAAGTGATTTCTAAACCATTGATAAATTCATGAGTCACTTCGTGACTCGTGAATTCATCTAGAGGATTTGGAAATTAAGAGTGGCATTTGTTAGGACTATTTAATGAATAAAATTAAGCTGTTTACTCAAAAATCATTATTTAAATATAATTATCTTAAAATATTTATATATTTAATGTAAATGGTGATGTTTGAAAACAAATCAGAAATGTATGGTTATGTTTTATTTGTTTATCCACTGCAACTTGGTCATATTAATTACTGTTAAATAGGATCGCAATATTGTAAGAATGCGCCCAAGTGGAGAAATAATAAAACACATCACACTGTATATATAACCAACATCATTGGTTATTAATTAATTTTTTTAGTAAACAACTCAGTAAAATCATTATTTGAAAACACAATTATTGAACACACAATTATCAAATGTGTAGTTTGAAGGAATCTGTTCATTGTTTGCTATATTCAATCTATTTGTTGGAGAGTCAGTCACTCATAATAATGCCCTGACCTGTTCTGAATATTAAAAAGGAAGAGCCTTCTTTATCAAAAAGCAGGAGGTGGTAAAGAGAATTTGATAAAGAATGACTGAAACACGACTGTCATTGGTTGTAAAACAAAATTCATTGAAACATGATTGGTCATTGACTCCCATTTGGGGCGTGAGTTAAATAGAACTTGAAATATAACTAACTAAATGAAGCTTATAATACATGGAGGAATCTTCGCCATGCAGACATAAATTCTCCACATCCCTTTCTGAAGTATTATTTTCCAAATATTCCCTATATAATTCAAATCTCTCAAATCATGGTAAATGTTGTATTCCCATCTCATTCTTAGTCAACTGACGGGGCACTTTACCTCTGGTTTCCATACAAGATGATTCTATCCCTCTCTTTCATTCCCCATTCATATCACATGTCCTGCCCATCAAAGTTTATAAGACTTAACTGTTCTTATTACATCTGGTTTTCCAAATAGATCATGGAGTTCACTGACATGTAGTTTCCTCCATTCATCTAACTGTTCATTTTGATTTGGTCCAAAACATTTGCTAGCAGTTTATTCTAAAATGCTTGTAATAATTTAGGAAATTCTTTGTGTGAGTTGACATGTACATTTTCAATTCAATGTTAAATAATATTTTAAACTCATATTGTTAATTCTGAATTATTTACATATATTAATAATTAACTAGTGTTCATTTATATATAGTTTTCATTACATACAGTGATCTTCCTGATTGTTATGTTCTTCATAGAACTGTGTAAAGATCTTCCAGTACAGATCATACAGAAGAAATTCTAAATCATGGTACAAAAAGGAGACATTTATATAATTGTGCTGCAATGAATTTATTTCACAAATGCAAATACAGTGCTCAAAAAATATCGCATATTGCTGAAAATATACTTAGAAAAACTTGACCAAGCTGTATGTTACTTTCTGCACAATAAATGTGTTCTGTCATACTTACAGCAATGGCGACCATGATTCAAAGTTCAATATCCTAAATTTTGGTGTTGCCAACCTATAAATAACTAAATAACTGAACTGTAATATTACAAATTACCTACCTAGTGCGGGAAGCAAAACCACTAATCTTTATGTATGCTATGTACAATGTATATACAAAAATATATCCAAAAGGTAGTGTTAATATGCTTTATAAGAAACAAATCACTGCATTTTAAATGAACTGAACTTTATTTGAAACAATATAAAACAATAAATTCATAATTGCCGCCATTTTATCCCTGATTGATGTCAAGGTCTGCTGTAGTCTCAACTATATTATTTTCGGTATTTACCATATAAACACTGTTAACGTTAGTCATTAGTTTATAATGAACACAAAAATGTCCAACAAAGATGTTATTATTTTAGTATTATTTATTATGAGTAGCAAAATAATATCATTGTTAAATTCCATATGGTGGGATAAACATATTTGGAAAGACACAAAAAAATATATTGGTAAAACATTGGTGGAATCTGTTGCAATGTACGGAAGTGAGATAAGGACAATCAATAAGTACTACAAGAATAGACTAATAGCTCTAGAAATGGATTATTTACGAAGAAGTGCCAGAAAGTCTAAATTAGAACATGTCACAAATAAGGAAATTAGAAACATAATGGAAGCAGAAGAAAGCATAATTGAAAGAATTGAGGAGAAGGAATTAAAGTGGTTAGGACATGTTTTAAGAATGGAAGATGAGCGATGGCCGAAGCAACTATATGAATGCATCCGAACAGAAAGAAGAAAAGAGGAAGACCAAGGTTAACATGGAAGGAAAACATGAAGACAGTAATGCAAGCTAGAGGGCTAAGCATCAAAGATGCCAAGACCGTAGGCTTTGGAGGTTTGGCACGGGAAGACAGCAGCAGCTGTAAAAACCTGAAGATAGATAGAGATTATTTATTATGTTGAAATCACCATCATGGAAAAAATTATGTACAATGCACGTTTGTGAAGTGTTTCACAGAATCTTGGAAATTAAAAACCTCGCTATCGGTCAGTTTTTAATCATTTCCTTGCTTCTGTAAAAACCACTTCCCAACCTCACATTGTAATATGCTATTGCAAATTCACTGATGTTTCGTGAATATAAACAGAGTTACAACATTCCATTTCTCTAACAATACGGTGAAGTATGCCTAGACTCAAGTTCAACATCAGAGTAATGGTATGTGCAGTCTGTTACAGTTTATGGTTTGTTTTGCTTCAAAATCGTTCAACAACAGTTTTACATGACTATTTGACTCATGCTCCAAATGGGAGTCAATGACTAATCACGTTTCAATGAATTTTGTTTTACAACCAATCACAGTCATGTTTCACCTCGATAATTATCGTATTTTGATTACCAAAATAAAAGAAAGCTCCTCCTTTTATTATTCTGAAAAAGGTGCAGAAGGAAAGGAATGGCACAAGGATTTTGCACTGGACTGACTCTCTAAACAAATACATTGAATATAGCAAATAAGGAATAGATTCCTTCGACCTACACATTTGATAATTGTGTGTTCAATAATTGTGTTTTTAAATACTGACTTTACCAAGTTATTTCCGAAAAAAAAATTAGTAACCCATAATGTTGGTTATAATATACAGTTTGATGTGTTTCATTTTTTCTCCACAAGGATGCATTCTTACAATATTATGATCCTATTTGTCAATAAATAGTATGATCAAGTTGCAATGATGAACAAATGAAACATAACCAAACATTTCTGATTTGTTTTCTACATTGCCGTTTACATTAAATATATAAATATTTTAAAGTAACTATATTTAAATAATGATTTGTGAGTAAACAGCTTAATTTTATTCGTTAAATAGTCCTAACAAATGACATTCTTGATTTCCAAATCCTCTAGATAAATTTGAAATCACTCATGGCGTTACTTACGATAACAGAATAACTATAATTATAATTTTAAATTAGAAAGAAAAATAAACATTTGGGCTGGGACTCGAACCCTGGATCTCTGACTCTGTGCGTCAATGCGATACCGATTACACCATCCAAACTCCGATACAAATGAATTGTTGACGTTCATATCGGAGTTCAGATGGCATAATTGGTATTGCACTGTTGCGCTGAATCGGTGATATGTGGTTTGAGTCCTGGTCCGAACATTTAATTTTTCTTTTTAAATTAAAATTATGTCCAATTCTGGAAAATGTTAATTAAAAATATATAATGTAACTATAATTACTTTAACCCTTTGAGTCTAGGTGATTTTCCTAGGAGAATACCATGTTTTCATTTTCTTATTGTCATGTGTTGTAGTTTTTGAGCAATAAAACATGTAATAAACTTAAATTTCAGAAATATCCAAAGAAAACTGGAAAGGGTGGATGTCAGTGTGTTTACACCATCATGTAAGAAGTTAATGTCAAGTTCTACATCATCTTCCACTCTATGTCAGATTCTAAGCAATTATTCTAAGCAATTATTTTTTGTAAATTACTTAAATTTCTTTTATTAAAGTATTACAAGTGAAAGCACATTTTTTTTTTTAACTGCTGGAAATTATTTAAATGTAGTAGTAATAGTAGTAGTATTCAAATGTTCTGAAGCTCTTGATTTGTCATCATTCGCTTGCTGGATTCCCAATAATATTCAGCAATTTGGTGTTCCAACTATTTTCTGAAGATCAGCGCAGAACATCAAGTGATCCTTGTTCATTATCGTATTTGTGTTCTTGCATACTATGAGGTGTGGAGAGTCTAGTAGCTTAATTCTATGTAGATGTGCTGCCAAGCAATCATGGCCAGTTTCAAGACGAAATGATGCAACTGCAATTGATCGGGGCTGTTTGGTATCTGGTTCTAGTAATGTCTTCCATATCTTGGTTTCACATTGGATTTTGTTTTGTTCGGCTATATGGGATTTTATTTTCATTTTACTGTAGAGTTGATCTTACTCTGTTGGATGAGTGTACCTTTTTTTGCAAGCATATCAGCCTTCTCATTACATTATTTAAATGTTTCAATTTGAAAATAAATAAACTTGGTAACTTATTTTTAGATTAGATTAGATTAGATTTATTTAGCCTGGTGGAGTTAAGGCCATGTGGCCTTCTCTTCCACTCACCAGGACAAACATATATTACATAAGAATATAACAATCTTAATTAACTCTAATATTAAACACTAAGTAAAAATTTGATCAAAAGATAATATCTAATATACATATTACGATCTATAATACAACCAGTTAATATTAGTTAAAATTAAGACTAAAACTAATAATAAAATGTATACAAGCAAGACATATTAAATTGTCCCTGTCTAGTGTATATAAAAAAACAGGAAAATAATGAGATATAGAAAACTAATTTTACGATTATACAATATTTAAAACAAAACAAATAAAAGTATTTGTTATTCTTAATATTATTTACATAAATAATTAAATATATTAATATTGCTAAAAGAATACTATCAGTGAGGTGTATAAGTTAGTTTGTTATTAAATAATTCTTTAGTTTGTTTTTGAAGGATGTTATAGTTTGACAGTCTCTGACATAGGGTGGAAGGGAATTCCATGTTTTGGTAAGTGACACCATAAAAGATAATGAATAATATACAGTGTGATGAGGCGGGATATAAAGGACAATGTGCTGATGGGATCGAGTGTCAAGATTATGTGTCGGATAGTCTGATGAAGCGGCGTGATAAATAATTAGGCGATGATGTGTGAAGGATTTTATAGAGAAGGGATAGGGAATGGACAGTTCTACGATCTCTTAGACGAAACCACGATAATTGTTCCAGGGACGGTGTAACATGGTCAAATTTGCGAATACCACAAATAAAACGTGCGCAAGAATTATGAACACGTTGAAGTCTTTGAGTGGAAATAATATTTAAGTCTGTAAAAAGAGTGTCACAATAATCAAAATGGGGCATTGCAAGTGTTTCTACTAACATTTTCCTAAGGGCGAATGGCAAACAATTTCGTACACGATTTAATGAATGTATTATTGAGAAGACTGTTTTGCATGTATGGTTTATTTGTGTATTCCAATTTAAGTTTTTGTCAATAAATACTCCTAGAATTTTTACTGTCTCACTATAAGGGATTTGAACTCCGTTTAGTGACACATGCGAAACTGTGTTTAGGTTAATTGTAGATAATAGTCTCTGATGACCCATAATGATTGATTGTGACTTTGTAGGATTTAATTGCAGTCCATATTTAACTGTCCAAGTCATTAGTGAGTCAAGATCCTCATTAATTTTGGCAACAGCGTCATTTAGTGAATATTTGTCTGTGTGGATGTAGATTTGCATGTCGTCTGCAAATAAATTATGTTTGCAATGCTTTAGGGAGTTAGATATGTCATTTATGTAGATTGAAAAAAGCAAAGGTCCAAGTACCGAACCCTGTGGAACCCCAGCTTTACAGAAGGACCAAGAAGAACATAATGTATGATTTCCTATAACAGATTGCTGGCGCTCATGAAGGTAGGAGTAACTTATATTTGAAGAGAAAAATTTTCGCCTAGACCGGGACTCGAACCCGGGACCCTTGGCTTTCCGGGCCAAGTGCTCTACCAACTGAGCTACCGAGGCGAGTTACGATCTAGACGTAAATTTTTCTCTTATGTACGTTGTAATTAACTAAGAAGCCGCCATTTGCAAAGATAGAAGCTATGGTTTCAAGCATTTGGCGCGAGGGAATTACAACGTACATAAGAGAAAAATTTACGTCTAGATCGTAACTCGCCTCGGTAGCTCAGTTGGTAGAGCACTTGGCCCGGAAAGCCAAGGGTCCCGGGTTCGAGTCCTGGTCTAGGCAAAAATTTTCTTTTCAAATATAATTTATCCTTCTATGAGAAGTGTTTAAATTAATAATAAAAATCGTCAAACTTGGTAACATTTAAAAAACGCCATGGTTGTGATAGGTAAAGAAGACTCTTGGTTTAACATCCGACTGCTGACATCACATCAACATATGTTAATCACAGAGGTAGACAATCATCTAGTCAGTATTAGGGCTAACATTTGGTCAGCATGTCGGATCCCCAATCTTTATAGCTGGTTTTTCCAACCTGAAGACATTACCCAATTTCATCACGATACTGGATGGGTACTATTCCCATACTGACTTAAATTCTATGAGGACTTTTCTTCCCCAATGGTGATTCAAACCAGCGCAAGTCCTGTAGCTATGCACCATCATCATGCCTTAAACCGCTTGGCTATGGCATAAAACTGGTCAAATTTAGGTTTCTAAATGATAAGGTAACTTTATATGTAATGATCTCACTTTAGCCAAGGGCGTTTAAGCATCATGCCTTGGTGCAGAACTACTTACGCTAGTTCAATCCGCCTTAGGGGAGGAAATTTTGTTATGGAATGGGACCAGTGGGTCGGCTGCAGTGGACTAGTGGTTATGCTCCTTGCCTCTGGTCCCGGATTCAAACCCAGCCGCAGTCGATGGATTTTTTTAGGATGGAAAAATGCAAGGAGCAAGACCTCCAGGAGGGACTTTAAGCCGTGGATCCCAAGACTAGATTTTCAGGCTCGTAAAAGACCCTTCAGCCTTTACAAAGAGGCCCTAAGCACAATTTACTGTTCTCAAACATCCTAGTAATACTTTAGTTGCCTGCTAGATGTCTCATTGAGTCAGTGTGTTTACCGCATGCCACTCATGACATCTTTTGGCAAATAAGGTAACTAAAATAAACTTGGTCTAATTAACTCCTGACAACGGAAAGACTAAGGCTCAACAATGGGTTATGCTATTAATCACATATGAGACCAGTTGCCCACCTAGCATCGTGAGGAGTTTGAGCAACTACAATAAGTAGTATCTCCTGGTTTAGAAAACAACTGCAATAGCTGGAAATCAACATTGTCACCCCTATATTGTCTGGCGATCTTCCACCTCTTTTATATTAACACAAGTGAAACAGAAACCTATCAAAAACATATATTATTTTCAGGTGGACACTAATGAAATAATGGGTAAATACACAAAAAGTTTCCAAAAAATATGTAAAATAATAGATTTTGAAAAACTTCAAGAAAACTGAATATAAATAGTGGCATGAAAGAAAAAGATAGCAAATTGTGTGTATAAATGTAAAATAAACTATTGTTTATTAATTTTGTTATTTACCATGGAAGCTTCTTGTAGCAAAACCAGAGGGAAGACACCCAGTTGGTAGACCAAGAATGAGGTGGGAGGATAACATTATCCATGATTTGAGGGAAGTAGATTATACAGGGGATGATTGGAAAACATGAGCTCAGGATAGGGATGTATGGAGAGCTTTGTCCATGCGGCCATGAACCTACAGGTTCAATAAAGCCAGTGAGTTAGTTTAGCTTGTATCCGTCCAAAGGCAGGTCCTTCACTACAATCATAGCATTTTCATGCTATGCTTTGCAGCTTTACTAGGGAATTGTAGGTGTGGTAGCTTCTCGTTGCTTTCCACACCGGTGAACGGTGAAGGATGGTGATGATGACGATGATGATGATGATGATGGCCATATGATTTCGGGGACCATTTGGGCCTTAATGTTTTCCTGACATTTATCTTACAGGTGAGGAAAACCCCAATAAAAACCTCACCCAGAAAAATTGCCCTGACCGGGGATCGAACCCGGGCCTGATGTGTGACAAGGCAGCACGCTATCTCAAAACCACAGCAGTGGACTAGTATAGTATTACAAATATTGTAATGGAGCATGCTGGAAATAAATGAGTTAAAAAAAGTGGATGTTCGGCCAGTAGTAGCCAGATGGTAGGCCAAGGACTTTCTTGGCTTACACATCATGGGTAGAAAAAACCATACACAGTAATTCTTATGAATAGGGCTCATGAGTTGAGAACCTATAAAATGCTTACAAAAGACTTTAAAAAGACCTAAAGATATCCTATATAAGACCTAAAACCTGGAAAAAGGACAAAAAAAGTGTTGCAGTTGCTAACGACCGCAACCTCATTGCCTTCACCCGCTGCTCGAGGTAATTGTCACATAGTGGCAACTTCTTAGAAAATTTTAAGTCAAAATACAATCGTTGAGGTGGTTAAAAATAATGTGATAATTTGCGACAGTTCAGTAGTTTGTCGTGGAACATAAATGTTTGAAATGTGAAAAGTCTTGACATAAATTTAGTCAAAAAAATTTGCAAAAAGAGTCATTTGCACAAACGACTAAAAAAGGACAAATAAACTGAAAAACGTTGAAAAAGAACAAATAAAATCTACTATTTTTTGCCTACAATGACCCAAAATGTATATATATTTATGTTGGGTCTCGTCTTCAGATATAAAATAAAAAAAGGATTTTTCCTCAACTTCTGAGCCCTACTTATAAAAAACTAAAACCATCCAGATAACTAACTATCTCACTGGCACTATCGAACCCGTAGGTTCATGGCCATGCAGACATAAGCTCTCCATATATCCCTATCCTGAGCCAACGTTTTCCAATCATCCCCTTGTATAATCTACTCATAGTTAATGTTATTCTCCCACCTCATTCTTGGTCTACCAACTGGGCGTTTTCTCTCTGGTTTTCCTACAAGAAGCTTCCAGAAAACATCCAGAAATATAATAATATTGTGAACACCATGAAGTTTAATGTCTCCTATCTTGCTGGTTTTTGCCTAAGAATTTAAAGGCTAACATTTATTAAACAGTGATCTTAGCTCTGATACTTTACGAGTATAAAACATAGTCTCACATTAAAGGAAGAAAATAAGTTTATTTGGAAATAGAAATAAGAATGAGGACCTCTGTAATTTATATGGTTCTCCTTATATTGTCAGGATTATTAAGTCTAACAGAATGAGATGGGCCTGTTATGTATATGGAATGGGTGACAAAAGAAATGTTTTCAAACCTTTTATGAAAAACTTAGGGAAAAGATGATTAGGAAGACTAAAGCATAGATGGGATAATAATATTCAGACCAATCTTGGAGAAATGGATATCAGAGATATGAATTGGATGAACTAGATTGAGTGGATATGGTGAAATTTAAAAATCAGTTCATAGTTTGTTAGAGAAAAACAAGATTGAAAAAAAAAACTAAATATTGAAACATTTAGAGAAGTCTATGAAATTGACAATCCATCCAGAGTAATTCTGCCCGAAGGCAGGTCCTTCACTGCAATCATAGCATTTTCTTGCTATGCTTGCAGCTTTACTAGGGAACTGTAGATGTGTTAGCTCTCCGTTGCTTTCCACACTGGTGAAGGATGATGATAAGGATGATGATGATGATAAGGATGATGATGATGATAAGGATGATGATGATGATGATGGCCATATGATTTCAGGGACTGTTTGGGCCTTAAAGTTTTCCTGACATTTGTCTTACAGATGAGGAAAAATCCCGATGAAAAGCTCACCCAGAAAAAACTGCCCCGACTGGGGAACGAAACCCGGGCCTGCTGCGTGACAAGGCAGCATGCTACCTCGAGACCCCAGCGGTGGACAAATTGAAAATTTGGGAAAATATATAGGCTACATTCAGAACAACAAATACAGATTCATACATTTTTATGTTCCTGGTAAGCAAGATTTGATCTCGAAGTTCATCAAATCTTCACCAGATACCAGTTGGAAGATGGTGGAGATAGCAAAAATTTGACAGTCGGAATTTTTAGTTGAGAATGGAAGGGATGCCTTCTGAAACTGGTCCATGAAAATTGTGGATTTTTATGAGGTGAGATGTAGAAATATATATCCGATTCATTTATATAAACTGTAATTTACCTGATAGTGTTAATTTCCACTGTAATTTTTATTGGAAATACTATCTACTCTAAATATTTTTTTGTATTTTCTACTATCTCTGCGATGGACTAGTGGTTATGCTCCTTGCCTCTGGTCCCAAGGGTCACGGGTTCAAGCCCGACCGGTATCAATGGATGTTTTAGAGAAGAAAAATCCAAGGAGCAAGTCCTCCAGGAGGGACTTTAAGCCGTGGGTCCCGAGTCTGAAGATTTTCAGGCTCGTAAAAGATCCTCAAGCCCGAATAAAAGGTCTCTTAGCAAAATTTACTGATCTCAACATCCAACTAATACCATAGTTGCCTGTTAGATGTCTCATTGAGTCAGTGTGTTGACCGCATGCCATTCATGACATCTGTGGGAAAATAAGGTAATTAAAAAGTTAACTTGGTCTAGTAACTCCTAACTAAGGAGAGGATATGGCTCAACAATGGGCTACATCATTAATAATAATAATAACAGCAATAATAATAATAGCAATAATAATAATAATAACAGCAATAATAATGATAATAATAATAATAATAACAATAGTAATAATAAAAAATGACCAAGCCCTTTCATAATAAAAAAATTGTTTTTGTTGCATAATAGCTTCAAATACCCAAAGCTACATGAAGTGGTTATTATTTTTGCTAGAAGATGATATGCTTAGCCTGATACAGTCTCCAATCTTAGTTTCAGATTTCTTAAAATAATTCCACTACCTCTCTTATCAAATTAATTAATTGTCCTCCTGGCATAGTGACCCCATACCAGACTCTACACTTGAAAAATGTCCAATGTACACAGGAATTGAATCCAAATCCCCTGTAGTTCCAACCAGACACCCTAATCATTACTTCAAAAGGGAGTTCAAGTTCATATTTTGTCTAAATATACAGTAATAGGATTTCTATCTACCTTTGATAAAGTTATGAGGACCATGAAAGAGGGAGGTTAAACTGTATAAAGAAGGAAATATTTGTTTTGAAATTAGAAACATAATTTAGCTAGAATCAACCATTTTGTCATGGTACAATACTGAAATACAGACCATATTTATCTCACATTTATAAAATTGCTTTTGTTCAAGGTCTTTGAATATGGATAAGATAGAGCTAAAAAAAAAGTATATGAGATAATCTGCATGCTTACCTTAGAATATCCGTGTTTTCATAAAACAAATGTAAAAATTACTATTTGGGATACCAGTGCCCATTCTTTGAATAAAATCTGATTGATATACAATAAAATACACACTCCCTCTGTAATATATATAGCAGTTATTATGTGAGATTACTAAAGCAGAGTAACATATTCAGGGAAAGTAGATGAAGTGTCATCTCAACTTGTTTTTACCAGAATTATTTTTAAATTCTTTTTCCCTTATAATGAATGTTGGTTTTAGTAGAAGCATATTTCTGTATTCTAAAAATAGAAGACAAGATATGAGGTGAGGTGAACATAATTTGGCTAAACTTTCCAACACGTGACAAGAATTTTTAAGTACTCTAATGAACTCCTGTCAAATTCTATTATTTGGGTTTCATTTTTCAAGTTATTTACTATCATTTACAATGATTTTTTTACATGTTTTATAATGATTATTTGAATATATTGAATATTACAATATTGAACTACATAAAATAAAATAAGTTAAAAATACCTTCTTAGGTAAAATCCATCGTCCTCAACTCATCTTCAGCAGTTCATTCTTTGCTACAGCATCCAGTATGATGTTTATCTAAAGCACTGGAACACATAATACACTCACAGTTAACACACTACCTCACCACACACGACTTACTTGATGAACATCAGTCTGGTTTTAGAACAGGACATCACACAAGTACTGCACTACTTGACATTGTAGAGGACATAAGAGACTCAATGGACAAAAGCAAACTCACCGCAATAGTCCTACTCGACTACAGCAAAGCCTTTGACACAGTAGATATGGACTTAATGCTAGCGAGACTAAAGACACTACATCTGTCGGAAAACTGCCTTGATTGGTTTGCATCTTACCTCACTAATCGTCAGCAATCAGTTTCTGTTAATAATCGCATTTCTTCCTGGCGCTTGGTGAGGAAAGGGGTACCTCAAGGCAGCGTCCTCGCCTCCTCTTCTCTTCTCGATTTATATTAATGACGTGACCAAGAAACTAAAAACTGCAAAGCATCATCTTTACGCCGACGACCTACAGATTTACACACACTTTAGGCCTGACGAAATTAATGAATATATTGACAAAGTAAACACTGACCTCAGGCATATATCTTATGGTCCAGACAATTTGGGCTGAAACTAAATGTAAACAAAACGCAAGCAATAATTATCGGACATCCAAGGCTATTACACCTCATAAACAATGGCAATATGCCGGCTGTCATATTAGATAATGAACAAATTCCTTATACCGGCACCGTTAAAAACTTGGGATTTTACTTCGATTCTAATTTAAAATGGCATGAGCAAGTAAAACAAACATCTAAAAGGATCTTCTCCATAATGCATTCCCTAAAGCGACTTAAACATTTTCTTCCTACAACTCTTAAAATAATTTTAATCCAAACTTTAGTGATGCCGCATTTTGACTACTGTGACGTTCTACTAACTGACATAAGTGACGGATTGTCGGACAAACTGCAGCGTGTCCATAATATGTGTATCAGATTCATATTTAATGTTCGAAAATACGATCACATTTCTCCATTATTCCACGAATTGTCATGGCTACATCTAAAAGAGAGAAGAAAATCGCACTGTCTAATTCTCCTATTTAAGATCCTACATACCTCGATTCCCAATTATTTATCATCCCGTTTCCAGTATCTATCCTCAAACCATAACTTAAACACAAGATCACAACATAGTCTCTTACTTAATATACCACAACATAGGACATCACATCACTCCATGTCATATACCATCTCCACTTCTCGCAACTGGAATTCCCTACCACAAGAAATAAGGGGCTGCCGGACATTGGCATCTTTTAAAAGAAATCTAAATTTATATTTGCTCTAAACTCGACTTCATTATTATCCAGTGTAAGATATATATATTAATTGGTGTTTCCCGTATAATGTATCATATTTATATTATTATTATTATTATTACTATTATTATTATTATTATTATCGTATCATTATTGTTATTACCCTATGAAATGTTGTTTGTACATGCCATTTACATTGCTACATTTATTGTATCTTTAACTGTTTATAATTAGTACAGTGTATATCTATAATTGTCGAATATTTATTTGTATTTGTGCTGGTTGAGTGGAAGAGAGGGCCTTATGGCCTTAACTCTGCCAGAATAAATAAAGTATTATTATTATTATTATTATTATTATTATTATGTTTGATGCTGCTGGTCCTAATGTGGCTTTGTCGTGACTAAAGCTTCTTCCTGACGATATCGTATAGTGGGTTGTTTAGTCTGGGAGTGCTTTCATTTATTAAAAGCTTGTTGTCTATTTCCTTGATAATTTCCAGGTCTTCCAATATGTTGATTCTAGTTGGATAGTCTAATTATGGAAAGTCTAATTACGCTAAGCACATAATAAACGCCGGCCATAGAATGAACTCAATAGAAGACACCCTTAAAATAGTACACAAAGAGGGAAATCCAACTAGAATCAACATATTGGAAGACCTGGAAATTATCAAGAAATAGACAACAAGCTTTTAATAAATGAAAGCACTCCCAGATTAAACAACCCACTATACGATATCGTCAGGAAGAAGCTTTAGTCACGACAAAGCCACATTAAGACCAGCAGCATCAAACATCATACTGGATGCTGTAGCAAAGAATGAACTGCTGAAGATGGGATGGATGTCCTGAAAGGCCTACAGGCATAAAGATTACATATTTTAAAAGTTGAGGACGACGGATTTTACCTAAGAAGGTATTTTAACTTATTTTATTTTATGACTCTCCACCTCAACGGTTTTAACAATGAATTTTATTAGTATTGAACTACATATGTACTGTAAAGACATGGCAGCCATATTGATTTTAATGAATATTCTATGCAGCCAACAAAGACTATGTATGCGTTCTTGTTCAGCCAACATAGAGTATGCACTAATTACAAAAGATAAGAAAATGGGGGGGAAGGTATTATAAAGAGAATGGGGCAAGCAGAGCTAAAGGTCTCAAAAAAGGGAACAAAAGGTGGTAGAAAATTGCCCTCATTCTCAATTTTAGGCAGTATCTCATGCATTGGATTTTTTCAGAGAATTCTCATTTTTCCTAAAAAAGAAACATTAAAAAAAGTGCACATCTAAAATTTCTAACCCTATTCATTAATATCATAAACACTATTATCAAGTAACTTTAGACCAAAATTAGTTACTTGAAGTGACCATATCTTAAAGACTTAGTGGAACTTAGTAAGCTATTAAATTTTTTCAAGTAGTTTAAAGTATTCTAAACTTGTGTCAGTGTTTCTCTGTATACTTGAAGAATCCGAAAACATAACATTTGTTATCAGTTTCCCTGCTGGTGGTCACAATACAGGTATTATCAAAACTGCAAGATAAGTTAATAGGTAAGAAAATGAATAGTTATGCTTTCATATTAACAGTGAAACTTATGCTAATCACATCAACTCATTGTGTATATTTAATATATATATATTTTTTTAATTTCAAATATTTAATGTTTAGCTGAATTCCAATTACCAAGTTTAATTAGAAGTTAAAGACTTGTCATCCCATTTTTTCCTCAAAAAATGTTAAATTAAAAATATAAAAATTAATAAATTTCGTTTTTCCAGTTATGTGGATGCGAACACATGGGCTCTTACTTTAAGGGAGGAGAAACTATAACAAATCATTTAGAATAAAGTTCTTATTCTTCTATTTCTTCCTGTCATGTGAGAGACCTAGGGGTCTGTTACAGTCTCAAATCAATGTTTGAAGGGTCCCTGATCAAAGAGCTTCTGCCTGGTGGATGGTAATTTAAGATTTGACGGGGGTATTCTTGTTCGGCTCATTCGTCTTACATGAGATTGCCAGGTTGTTTCTATATTTTTGTACATATTCCATGATTGATTATGTTTGTAATTCTTTCAGAATTTTAGAATTCTATTATGGTCTGTTCTTGAGTAACTGCGCAGTATGTTCTCATACATGTCATTTCTGCCACCGTTAGTCTTTATTCGTCTACATTGCAAATGGTCCAGGCGTCAATGCCATAACCGTAATGTGGGTGCTGGACCCAGCGTGTTATAAATTCTCGTTCATGTGTGTGGCGGTAGGCTAATGTGTTTAGCTGAAAAATTAGTATTATTAATTTCATGTTACTTGTTTTTAAATTTATAATTTTTTGACGAAAATCTTTTTCCTCTTTGTATGGAACTTGGTATATGAGGGTAATTAAAATTGAGAGTTTGTTATAATATTTTATTAGTAATAATAATTTTACTGCAAACTGGGTCTTTTCCTTAGGAAAGCCATGACTTTAGATTTCTCTGTTGATATTTTCCATGTTGTAGTTTTATGCAATTTGGTGAAACGAGTGGATTGAACATTGTAGGTCATCTTATGAATTCACTATAAACACGTCATTTCCCTGCAAAAAATAGGGTGTCTAATTCCACGGCTGTGGTCTTGGGGTTAGGGTGCTGCCTTGTCACGCAGCCGGCCCGGGTTTGATCCCCGGTCGGGGACAGTTTTTCTGGGTGAGGTTTTTCCTCACCTGTAAGACAAATGTAGGGAAAACTGTAAGGCCCAAACAGTCCCCGAAAGCATATGGCCATCGCAATCATCATCATTCGTATTCATCTTAGGTTAAGCACCATTATCATCATCATCACCCATCATATCATCGGGGCAACGTAACCCTGCCTTCCAGGCGCCCCAACCTCAAAAGTGGGTTACAAGTATGCCATGCCAGGAGAGAAACCAGGAATGTTGAAAGACAAACCTGGGGCATTTGAAAAAAAAAAATATATATATATATATATATAGTCTATTAAATGGTTGTAGTCTCCATTCTTTAATAATTGAATTCATGTTCTAAGGAAAAATTTTGGACCAAAGAGAAATGAACAGACTGGAGAAGACTGCATAACAATGAGCTACAGGATATATATATAATAAATCAGATGTAATAAAAACAATTATTTGAGAATAAAGTTCAAAGGAAAATGTTTTAACCAAAGAGAGATAAACAGAGAGGCAATTGGAAAGACTACATAAGTAAGCTAGATGATATTTAATTTTAGGAAGTTATATTTTGAGGTTATTTTAATTATATTATTTTTAGTCTGGACATCTTACCTCAATATTGAGGTAAGATGTCCAGACTAAAAATAATATAATTAAGCTAGATGATCCTTATAGGAAACCAGATATAATGAGAACAGTTAAGCCTCATAGACTGTGGTGGGCAGGACATGTGGCATGAACAGCGAATGAAAGAGGGGCATGGAAGCTTCTTGTAGGAAAACCAAAGGGAAAAAAACCAGTTGGTAGAACAAGAATGAGGTGGGAGAATAACATTAAACATGATTTGAGGGAGGTGGAATATGCAGGGGATGATTGGAAAATAATTGTTCAAGATTGCAGGGGATGATTGGAAAATAATTGTTCAAGATAGAGATGTGCGGAGAGCTTATGTCCATGCGGCCATATACCTATGGGTTCGATAGTGTCAGTGAGCTAGTTGGATATAACGTAAATGGAAGAATCATTACTTTTTATTTTTATTTTAGTATAACACTCTTTTTTTTTAATCTGTTAGACTTAACCATGGTATTATGAAGACAACAATAAATTATAGAGTTGTTTATATTGAATTTTCCTCGATTCTCATCCCTATGGAATCAAATATTCACAAGAGGATCTTATTTTTTTATATTTTTAATTGGTTTTCTACTCTATCTATCTTTGGGTTTTTACAGCTGCTGTGTCTTCACGGTGCCAAACCTCCAAAGCCTATGATCTTGGGCATCTTCAATGCTTAGTCCTCTTGCTGCATTACTGTCTCCATGTTTTCCTTCCATGTTAACTTTGGTCTCCCTCTTTTCTTCTTTCTGGCCAGTTGCTATTGATATAGTAGTTTCGACCATCACTCATCTTCCATTCTTACAATATGTCCTAACCACTTTAATTCCTACTTCTCAATTCTTTCAATTATGATTTCTTCTGCTTCCATTATGCTTCTAATTTCCTTATTTATGACATGATGACATGTTCTAATTTTTACTTTCTGGCACTTCTGTGTAAATAACTTGTTTTCTTCCCTTTAATATAAACAACCACATTTCACTCAAATTAATGAAATAGAAAGAGGTTTCCCTCTAAACACATGATAGAAAACAAAATGAAAATGGATATACACATTTACACTCGAGGTACTCTAACTGAAAAGTGGAAATAAACAAATACAATAATTATTAAATTATACCTCACCTCATATTTTGTCTTCTTTTTTGGCCAGTTTTCGGAGAAACTATATTCTATATTTGGCTTGGGTCGAATACAAACTGTAGATGAAAAATATAGTTTCTCTGAAACTGGTCTAAAAATAAGACAAAATGTGAAGTGAGGCGTATTATAATAATGCTACCATATTTAATTATTAATACTTCATATTGTTACTTCCTACATAGTTCAAAATGCAACAATTGTTTATTGTGGACCTATCACGGAAAGTAGATAATGGGTCTAAGTACAATAAAGAAGCATGCCTACTGTATAACTCTCCAGATATTAGAGTGACAAGCCCAAGGTGAGAAAGAAATGCCCATAGCAGGGGAAGCAGTGGAAAAGGTGGAGAATTGAAGAAAAGTTGGTATTGAGATGAATGGACAGGGTTGAAAATAATGTTAAACTCCAAGAGATTAAGAATTGGTGGCAGGTTGTCGGAGATAGGAAAGTCTGGATATCTTTTTTGAGAGAAGCTGAGGTCTGCTTTGGACTGATAAGCTAATGATGATGAACAATTAATGACTAACTTTTAATAACAAATAACAACTGAAATAATTATTTAAGAACATTTGTATCATCTCACCTTATTTCTTCCTCCTTATTAGATCAGTTTCAGAATCTAATTAGGTTCCACCCTCAGTACTTTTACAACCATTGTTACATCGTCTTGAAAAGCCACCTCATGCTCCTCTTTTGGTAGACTGAAGAGCCTCTAAATCAAATAACTTTCCCTGGGAATTTCAAAATTCATAGAAAGATAGATCATCGGTTGATTAATGTCTTTGGCATTGTCCGATTCCTAAAAGCCAATTTTGTCAGTCCATCCAATCTCCTGGTTGTAGATGTTTCTCCTTCATGTACGTATAAACATATTCCTTGATTCTAGGAGGTTTTAGGTCTTCTTCTGCCTCATCTTCCCTCAGGTTTCCATTCCAAAAAACATTTTGGTAGCCGCTCCTCTTCCATTCACTGGACATGTCCATACCATCTTAATTGCTGAATTTAATATAATCTAAAATAGTGTCTTCAATCTTCATTTTCTCCCTTATAACTGAGTTCGTAATTTTGTTTCTTCTTGAAATTCTTGCACCCTTCGTATAAAATCCATTTCATTGCCAAAAGATACTTATTTGTTTTGTCGTTAATGCCCAAAGTTCTGCTCCATAAGTAATGATGCTTTTAACAATTGTATGATATATATTCATTTTATTTTTATACTTATTTTTATCAACTCCGCCATGGCCGGTCCCAAGCCCGGATGAGAAAGGAGGAGGGGGAGGAGTAACAACCTCGTTAAAAAACCAGGGTTCAGTTGGCTCCGACTGATAGTACTCTGTAAGGGCCCCTAGCCAGGGTTACAGTGAAGACCTCAACGGCAGAGTCGGCGCAGAAGGAGTCCTTCATCACGGCGGATCTGGCGGAAGAGGCAACCCTATCTCTAAGGGAAATAGAGAAACGCTGCCTTGCGGTGAAGAGGGATCTTCAAAGGCTATGGGAGGAAAACCCAGACAGAAATTTTCCTGGTCCTCCAGGTTGGGGGTTTATGCTGTGGGCCAGCTCCCCACACATTAGAAAAAAAAACAAAATGCTAAAAGACCAAATCAATCAAAGCCGGACAGAAAAAAGTATGAAAGACAAAAGCAATGAAAAAGGACATTGAATATAGGCACGTGGAATGTACGAGTAGAAAAACGGACTGCAGTTGGAGAAGAAACCCATTTGACAATGATAGATTTAGAGAAAGCTTATGACTCAATTCCGAGGAACAAATTATGGGAAGTATTGGAGAAATACAATATTGACAGAAACCTAATAGAAATTATTAAACAGATCTATAAAGATAACTCGCTTATGTTAAATGGGAAATATAATGTCTAATCCTATAAACACCTCAAAGGGATTGAAACAAGGGTGCAGTCTATCACCAATTTTATTTAATATTTATGTAGAATTTATATTAACGAAATGGAAACAAAGTTGCAAAGGTATGGGGATCCCAATAGGCAATAGATTTTTGCTGACATTACAATTTGCCAATGATCAACTGGTTTTAGCGCAAGACAATTTTGATATGGAATTCATGATAAAAAGGTTGAAAATCACATATGAATCATGGGGTCTCACAGTAAATTTACAAAAAACAGAATATCTGGCAATAAATAGCAATGAAAGAGAAAATTTAGTATTGGAAGATGGAATCCAAATAAAGCAAGTGAAACAAACTAAATATTTGGGAATGATTATGGATAACATCGAAGATATAGGCAAAGAGAACATAAAACATAGAATTGAATTGAGTGCAAAATAATATCATCATTAAATTCCATATGGTGGGATAAGCATATTTGGAAAGACACAAAAAAATATATTGGTATAAAATTGGTGGAATCTGTTGCAATGTACGGAAGTGAGGTATGGACAATCAATAAGTACTACAAGAATAGACTAATAGCTCTAGAAATGGATTATTTACGAAGAAGTGCCAGAAAGTCTAAATTAGAACGTGTCACAAATAAGGAAATTAGAAACATAATGGAAGCAGAAGAAAGCATAATTGAAAGAATTGAGGAAAAGGAATTAAAATGGTTAGGACATGTTTTAAGAATGGAAGATGAGCGATGGCCGAAGCAACTATATGAATGGCATCCTAACAGAAAGAAGAAAAGAGGAAGACCAAGGTTAACATGGAAG
Organism: Diploptera punctata; assembly: GCA_030220185.1. Lineage (NCBI taxonomy): Eukaryota > Metazoa > Arthropoda > Insecta > Blattodea > Blaberidae > Diploptera > Diploptera punctata. The sequence continues at coordinate 61,741 of JASPKZ010004212.1, read as the reverse complement.
GAAAACATGAAGACAGTAATGCAAGCTAGAGGGCTAAGCATCAAAGATGCCCAAGACCGTAGGCTTTGGAGGTTTGGCACGGGAAGATGGCAGCAGCTGTAAAAACCCGAAGGTAGATAGAGATATTTTTATCCCACAATATTCCATTGAGGCAAGCAATTGCAAATTTTCCTTTATTAGTTCTATTTTATTTCCTCTTCATAACTCCCATTTTTATTTATTTAATTCATAAATATGTGATCTCACTACAAGATTTTATTGTTTCTCCAGTATCCAAAATTAATATTTGTTTTGGTTCACCAATTGATAAATATTTTGTTTCTTTTATGTTCAAAATTAATCCCCATTTTTCATATTCTTCTATTAATTTTCTAGTCTATATTCTAAATCTTCATAATCTTGTGCAATTAATAATTGATCATCTGCAAAATGTAAGTTGTATAAAGTTTTGTTGTTTGGAATAGGAATTCCCATGCTTGAACATTTCTCCTCCAATTCTTTAATATTTCATGTACATATATTTTAAACAGAGTCAGTGATAGACAACAACCTTGACGAAGACCTTTATTTTTTGTAAAACCATGCGACAATTTATTGCCAATTTTAATTTTAGATATGCAATTGTCATATAAATTTTGTATAGCTTTAATTATTATAGTCTTAATTCCCATACGTCTTAAAGCAATCCATAGTTTCTCTATAGGGACATTGTCATATGCTTTCTCAAGATCTACAAATAGTAGGTGCAAAGGTTATCCATATTACATTTTCTTTTCTATTACCTGAGTAATGCAAAATAAATTGTCGGTTGTGGAACAACCTGCTCTAAATCCTGACTGTTCCTCTAATTCCATATCACTATAGTTTTTTTTTTTTTCCAAATAATGTTTTAGTATACGTCCATAGAGTCTACTCATAGTACTTGTTACTGTTATACCTCTATAATTTTCACATTGGTCTTTTTCTTTTTTATGGATTGTTGAAATATATCCTAGTTTCCATTCTTCAGGAACTTTTTCACCATTCAAAATCATTTATTTATTTTTATTTTTTGAATGTATAAAAAATTCTGCATTAAAAAAATGAAAAGGGAAATTAATGAATTTGAAATTCTCAGAGAAAGTGATTTGATTTGGAAGTTCTTCAGTCTACCAACAGAGGGAGCAGGAGGCAGCTCTTCAGGATGACATAACTATGATCATAAAAGTACTGAGTATGGAACCTAATTAGGTCCTGAAACTTGTCTAATAAGAAGGATATGAGGTGAGGTGATACAATTTTTTTAAAATAAATAATACCTCAATATTCTCCTCATAATTTACCTTCTAAGTAGATCATGATTTCAGGGTCTTGGCAACCCCATCCTCAGTACACTTATGCCAACTGATGTTATGTTGATTGGAAGAACCACTTCTTCTTCTGTCTGTTGGTGGACCAATGAACCTCCAGATCAGGTCAGAATCCACAGGAATTCTGACCTGATTTGGAGCTTCATCGGTCCACCAACAGATGGAAGAAGAGGTGGTTCTTCTGATTGTGTTAACATCATAACATCCGCGGGAATTCTGACCTGATTCAGAGGTTCATCAGTCTACCAACAGAGGGAAGAAGAAGTGGTTCCTCTGATTGACATAACATCAGTTGGCATAAGTGTACTGAGGTTGAGGTCACCAAGACCCTGAAATTGCAATCTACTTAGAAGATTAATTACAAGAAGAGGTATGAAACATTTTAATTCATCTTAAATTAAACCTCATAGTGATTTATTCCTAGCAAAAAATAAAGAACTACATATGACCTTTATTGATTTAGAGATGGCATATGATAGTGTACCTCGACAATTGTTATGGACGGCAATGAGAAATCTGAATATCTGTGATAAATGGATTAATATTGTTAGGAGGATCTATAGTAATACAAAAGCTAAAGTAAAAATACAGAATACTTTAACAGAGGAATTCACAGTGAATAAAGGTCTTAAGCAGGGATGCAGTTTATCACCAATTCTTTTTAACATTTATTTAGACCAGGCTCTTAACTTGTGGTATAAAAAATGTTCTGAAATGGGTATTTCTATAGGAGGAAAAGTACTACATTCATTGTTGTTTGCAGATGATCAAATAATTTTTGCAGGGGATGAAGATGATATGAAGTATATGATAAATAAACTAATGGAAGAATATAAAAAATGGGGACTGAATATAAATTTACAGAAAACAGAATATATGTGTTTGGGAAAGGATGTGGGTGACCTCATACTTGAAACAGAGAAAATAAAAAAGTGTGAATTTTTTTAATATGTTGGGTCAATAATTACAAGTTTTGGTACCTGTGAGAGAGATGTACAGACTAAAATTGCAATGGCAAAAAATGCAACTAAGACATACATGGAATAATTTGGAACAAAATATTACAAAGGAAACTAAAATGAAAATTTATAAGAGCATAATACAGAATATTTTGTCATATGGAAGTGAAACTTGGTCTTTGACAGAATTACAAAAGAACAAAATTAGAACAGTTGAATTTGATTAATTAGAACAAGCCTCCAAAAAACAAGACAGGATAAAATAAGAAATGAATTCCTTGGAGAGAAATGAATGTCACCACATCTGTTGTTAAGAGGATTGAAAATCAAACACTTAAATGGTATGGCCATGTATAAAGAATGGAAAATGAAAGATGGCCAAAAAATATATACCAATGGTCACCCCCTGGAAGAAATAAACGTGGCAGACCAAGATGGAAATGGAAAACCTACATCAGAACTATAATGGATGATCGGAATTTGGAAGAGGGAGATTGGAATGATAGAGATAAATGGAAACTGAAGATGGCAAACTTATAAATGGGGGAAAGCCGAAGAAGAAGTGATTTATTCCTATAAAAGTTCAATACCTCATTATTATAATTCCAAAAAAGTCAACAGAAATAATTTTTAAAATTTAGTAAACTATTGTTGAATTTGTTTATTTCCACTTTTCGCTTAGAGCACTTGAATGTAGTTGATGACCTCTAAGGGTCGGTTTCACCAACAGAGGTAACTGTATTGCCAGTTTAAGCTATGCTTTATACACGGGGAAAACTGACGTAATACAGTTACCTCTGTTGGTGAAACTGACCCTAAACAGTATTTTAATACCTCATACTGTAGCTTGAATAACAAGTTGTTCTGATGTCAATATATATCAATTTTTCATTAGAGTTTAAGTAACTGTGGAAATAATGTATAGTCGAAACTGTTTCATTAGCTATATCAAACAATAGTCCCGCTACCTGTCCATTATCAGTGTGTTATAATTCAAGGTTCCTCAAGTTTTTGCAAAGTGATAGCACATTATGTGGGAGTACAGGACAGTTGACAAGTTTCACAATAGAAACATACCACTATCAAACAAGTTGTGAAATACATTCAAAACTACGTTGTTTATAATACAGAGGTGAGTACAATACAAATCGTAATGAAGTTAAATAAGTTTCTGGAAATTATAAAATACTTGAATAACAATTGTATTTTAAAGGAAGTTAGTTAAGTGAGATGTCATCTCATAGAATTCCAAAAGCTATGCTTTGTTGCTATCCTCAAGGCAAAAGATCGCTAGGACATCCAAAAAAGCTTTCGATGAAAAATTCCTCTTTTAGACCATAACAGGCTACATGGCCTAATACTTGCATGGATGATAATGATGATTGTTAAGTAATGCACAAAATTTAAAAAAACAGAGCTATATCTTATATTGTCATAGCTCAGGTGTTTATGTTCATATCTGAATGATTTTTATATATTTATTATATCTTTTCTTCTATTATTTAGCTGAAGTGCTATACTTCATTTTGCTTATTGGGGAAAAAATTAATGATGAAATAATTGAGGATCTGGCCCACTCAGACCCACAGGAATTTTTCCTGTAGTCTCCATGGTTTGAAATTTTTTATTAAGTTTAGGTTCAAGAGCTCTCCTGATATTTCATTATCATCTATATCATATCATCAGGGTGACACGTCTCTGCCTTTTAGGCTCCCCAACTTTGGAATTGGGTTTACAATTGAAGAGCTTATTTCCAAAGTGTCTTAAATCCAAAATTCGTGATTTTCGATATTTTTATGTGACAAAAGTCTTTTATTCCGTCAGGTATCATATTAACATGTTGTTATGATCCTAAGTGTCTTATAACCCCTGTTAAAACGGTTTGAATATCGTGTTTATTTCCAAAGTGTCTTATATCCCTGCTGTTTTTATTTCCAATATGTCTTATATCCATTTGACCAATCTGCTGATTCGGTACAAAGCACGTGACTCATCATGGGGGCTGCTATGGTACTCCTTGTTACATGGCGATGAACGACAGTCAACTGTGATTTTCTGTGGTGTTTTTTTTATTTGTCAGTGAAAAACAAATGGCTAGTTGTGAAGAAGACCTAGTAAGTCATTTAGGACGGACAGCGAGAAAAAGAGCACTAGTACCTTCAGAACGGGCTAAAAACAAAGATAAACACCATAGATACACTACTGATGATAGTATACCGAAAGTGGCATGTAATCACCGTGATGGATTTTGTAAAACCTCTGAGCTTTCTACCGCAGACTGTTTCCATTCATTATTTTATAACAACAAAACTAAGGTAGAACAAGATTCATTTTTTAAGTAAGTTAGGTATTATCCAGCACCATAATGCAATGCCATTCTGGCAAAAAGTATTTTCAAATAGTGCAGCAGATGCAGTAAATGACTCTTCTGATAATGAACTCTGAAAGATTGTGATACCTTCTTGTGAGCAAAATCTTTTTTTTTTTTTTCCCCTGTTTTCACTGTTTTTCCTTCTTGTTTTACCTTTTTTGTTAACTTTATTTTATTCTCACATATAGACACATGGACAGGACACACGTGCCAGACCCAAGGTGTTGATTTAAAATCCCCTACCCTGCCAGGAATCGAACCCGGGTCGCTGGAGTGGAAGGTAGGCACTCTGCCGACTACGCCACGGCGACGGACTATTTCGAAACTTAACAAATTGCATACTTTATTGAGTATTAGATATTACTTTCTTAAAGTACTTAGGAACTTTTTTCGACCAAAGAGAGATGAACAGACAGGTGAATGGAGAAGACTACATAACAGTGAACTACATGGTCTTTATAGGAAACCAGATATAATAAGAACAGTTAAGTATCATAGACTGTGATGGGCAGGACATGTTGCGCGTATGGGGAATGAAAGACGTGCATGGAAGCTTCTTGTAGGAAAGCCAGAGGGAAAACGCCCAGTTGGTAGACCAAGAATGAGGTGGGAGGATAACATTAACTATGAGTATTAGATATTACTTTCTCCTACTAAAACTTTCCTTAAACTATGTTTACTTCCAAAATGTCTTAACTCCAAGTCATGTGACACTGTTACTACCACTTGTAATGGTGGAGACTATGTGACAATATTGCCAATGTAGTTACAAATAAACATAACTTATAATGAAAACTCCATTTAAAAATTAAATACCTTAAAATAAAAATCGCGATTTCTGGAGTTTGGTATTTCTTGGATTTAAGACACTTTGGAAATAAGCTCTTCAATTCTGCCACTGCCTGGAAAAAATACAGTAACAGGAATGTTGTAAAGACAACATGGTAGCATTATGTAAAACGAAATAATAATTAAAACCTCCTTCACATATGGCTGAAACCAACAATTTTGTGCAATATTCATCTTCATATATAATGTTTATGATTTGTAGACTTCTGAACCCCCTCAACGATCTTCAAGAAAATTTGTACATACATATTTTCAATTACAGAGAGTATTTAGCTGCTATCAATTATGCCCTGAAACCATTAAGTGTATTATTGCCTCACTCTGTATGGTTAACAGTTTATATAAAAGCGGGTTGCCGCGCGGCAATGCTTGACATGCGGTGTTGTCACGTTTCTCATAGCGCTATAGGCGTTTATTACACAAGGACAGAAGACATTGATTATTTATGTTATTATTTGATTTTTACGTTATTATTTGGTATTGTTTTACTTTTAAAATAAAATTAAAATTATATATGTATTTATTTATTAAATCATTTAATTCCAACATTATATAGCTTGTAGGTCTACATAAATTTAATATTCATACAAAATCATGCTGAAAATATTATTATATTAATATTATTATTATTATATTAATATTATTATTATTTATATTAATATTATTATTAATTATATTATATTATTATTATTATTATATTATTATTATATTATTATATTATTATTATTATTTATTATTATTATTATATTATTATTATTATTATTATTATTATTATTATTATTATTATTATTATTATTATTATTATTATTATTATTATTATTATTATTATTTTATTATTATTATTATTAACTGTTTGGTCTGAAATATTTTCCCATGGCCGCCACATGTTGAAATCACTTATATATTAAACTAATATAATATGTAGATATTGTATTATTATTGGAGCTACATATCACAATAAATCACTGATAATTAAACTATTAATTTTGGTACACAATTTTATAACTGGATCGAATGTTCCACATTGTTCCGAGTTTTAATTGAAACTGAGGGAAGAATACCAATGTGGCAACATCATGGTAGTCGTGGCAGTCGAGATATTTGTATTTTAATAACATATAACAGCTGCGGGGAAACAAAGCGAGCCGCTTGTTAGGCATCATAGTGAGGCGATAACACAAATTCACTTGAAATGAAAATTAAAAAGTAGCTCTAGCATTCACAATTTTTGCTGTTTCACAATATAAATAAAAAATAATTTAAATGTGATTGGTCATTGACTCCCATTTGGGGCATGAGTTAAATAGTCATAATAAACAAGTGACAGCATTGCTCTGTGTAGGTAAATTAAATAAAGAAGTTTCCTGTGTCCAAGCTAAGTGCCAGTTGTACTGTAAACAAACTTGCATAAGGTATTACTCCATCGACTCCATTTATTGGGAAAACCATGATTCTACTTTTACCCACTATAAGAGTGAAATGTCTATGGAAGTGTCAATGATAGAAACATTTTTCTTATACTGCATCATATTTTACAGAAAATAAGACTGAATATGGTACCAATATAATTAGTAACTTCCATTTCTTATTTATTTATGTCAAAAAATTATATTATGGACCTACCAAATCAGAAAAAGTATTTACTTCAATTCATTATGATCATAGACAAGGTCATTAAAATATTTTTCCTTAATGAAGTGAATTAAAAATCAGCATTTGAGGAAAATATGATATTTTCTTCTTCTTCAGCTTTCCCCCATTTATAGGTTTGCTGTCTTCAATTTCCATTTATCTCTATCATTCCAATCTCCCTCTTCCAAATTCCTATCATCCATTATAGTTCTGACGTAGGTTTTCCATTTCCATCTTGGTCTGCCATGTTTATTTCTTCCAGGGGTGACCATTGGTATATATTTTTGGCCATCTTTAATTTCCATCCTTTGTACATGGCCATACCATTTTAAGCATTGATTTTCAATCCTCTTAACAACAGATGTGGTGACATTCATTTCTCTCCAAAGGAATTCATTTCTTATTTTATCCTGTCTTGTTTTTGGAGGCTTCTTCTAAAATAATCAAATTCAAACTGTTCTAATTTATTTTTTTGTACTTCCATCAAGACCAAGTTTCACTTCCATATGCCAAAATATTCTGTATTATGCTCTTATAAATTTTCTTTCTAGTTTCCTTTGTGATATTTTTGTTCCAAATTATTCCATGTAATGTTTTAGTTGCATTTTTTGCCATTGCGATTTTAGTTTGTACATCTCTCTCACAGGTACCTAAACTTGTAATTATTGACCCAAGATATTTAAAAAATTCACATTTTTTTATTTTCCCTGTTTCGATTATGAGGTCATCCACATCCTTTCCCAAACACATATATTCTGTTTTCTGTAAATTTATATTCAGTCCCCATTTTTATTATTCTTCCATTAGTTTATTTATCATATATTTCATATCATCTTCATCCCCTGCAAAAACTATTTGATCATCTGCAAACAACAATGCATGTAGTACTTTTCCTCCTATAGGAATACCCATTTCAGAACATTTTTTATACCATAAGTTAAGAGCCTAGTCTAAATAAATGTTAAAAAGAATTGGTGACAAACTGCATCCCTACTTAAGGCCTTTATTCACTGTGAATTCCTCTGTTAAATTATTCTGTATTTTTACTTTAGCTTTTGTATTACTATAGATCCTCCTAACAATATTAATCCATTTATCACTTATATTCATATTTCTCATTGCTGTCCATAACAATTGTCGAGGTACACTATCATATGCCATCTCTAAATCAATAAAGGTCATATGCAGTCTTTATTTTTTGCTAGGATTTTCTCTTGTAATTGTCTAATACAGAAAATATCATCAATACATGATCTTCCACTCCGGAATCCACATTGTTCTTCACTTAAGTTATCTTTTATCTCCTTAAGTTTAAAATTTATAATTTTACTAAAAATCCTAGCTGTTGAAGGTATAACGCTTATACCTCCATAATTGGAACACAGTTTTTATCACCTTTTTTAAAAATAGGAGTAATGTACGATAAATTCCAGTCTTCTGGGATATCGTCTCCAATTTCAATTTTATTAAAAAGTTTTGTTAAAAATATTACTAAAATATCTCCTCCATGTTTTAGGAGTTCCGTCTGAATATTTCCTGGTCCTCTCCCATTTTTTGCCTCTTTCAAAGCTCTTTTTACTTCATCTTCTGTTATCTCTGGAGTGTCAAATTTATATTCTACATCCGTATCTTGAAATTGAAACTCATTTTTATTTTCTTGAAGTAAACCTTTATAATGTTGCATCCATTCTGATGGTCTTATCAACTGAATATTTATCTTCTTTCTTTCTGATTTCCTGATATGTTGTAATGTTTTCCACACTTCTTTGGATCTAGCATATCCAATCAAATGATGTATATTCGAGCATATATTATCTCAGTACTCATTTTTTGTTCTTCTCGCTTCCGCCTTTTTTTTTATGTTTAAAGTGATATATTAATTTTGAGATATTGTTGAATGATCTGATAACCATTTCATCCGTGCTTTCTTTTTTTCTTCTACTAATTTTTTAATATATTGATTAAACCATTCATTATTTCTTTTTACTTCTAGATTTTCTGTCCCAAGTGCTTCTGACGCTGCTGAATGTGTACTTTCCTTTAGTTGATCATACATTTCCACTGCAGATTTATTTAAATTTAAATTAAGTTTTTGTTTTAATCTTGATTGAAAAATATATTTTATACTCTCATCATAGAGTAAACTTACTTTATATCTTTGTTCATTTAAAAGGGTTGTATTTATTCTGTTCTCCATTACTTCAATATTTTGTTTTTTCCTACTTGTTAATATAAATTTTCCCAAAAGCATATAATGGTCACTTCTGCAATCTGGTTTTCTATACACTCTTACATCTTTCACTATCATATCACATTTTTGTTTCACAATTATATAATCAATTATTGAGTTGAGACTTTTTGTTGGCTGTTCCCATGTATACTTATGTATTTCCCGATGTTGGAAGAAACTATTCATTATCATATCATATGACATAATAACCATAAAAATAAGATACATATATGAGCATTAAGCACCAGAGTTAACATAAACAAAATGTTACTTTTTTTCACAATTTTTACATGACATAACAGCCAATTTCGCTGGAGTAGATTATTATTTTTAACAATTATTGTGAATTGGTATTTCTATTAGGAATTAAGATAAAAACAAAATCTATAACAAATACTATTTTATTCACAGATTCATAAAAATGTCAGTCAAGTCTCTATTAGGATTTCTGAGTCTGTGTTTCATATTATCAGGTTCATCGGTAAGTTTAAAAAATGAATTTTAAATTTATATTCATGTGCATGAATTTTAATGTTGTTTGAACAGATGCTACATACAATTTAAATCAATGCTTAGTTATGTTATTTAATCGTGATACCAGTATCACTTTTTTTTGTATTTCATTTAATTTTAAAATTACTTTAACATCTTTGGTCATATCATATCTAGCCTCTTTGTGTGTACAGTATATCAAAATGCTGTATACCAATATCTATCTTGAATAATTAATTTTAAATTAAACTGTTGAATTAATAAAATAAAATAAATCTGTTAAAGTTTTATATGATTTTCATATTTATTTTAGTACAAATTCTTTACAGCTGTTTCAGTACTTTGTATTCATCTGAAGAAGGTACGAAGTACTGAAACAGCCGTAACAAATTTGTACTAAAATAAATATGAAAATCATATAAAACTTTAACAGTTTTATTTTTTAATTAATAAACATAATGGATTTTCATCAAGTAAAAACCAATTGATTAATTATGGAATGACAATTAACAGTGTAGTAGTTGGTATTTAACGTTTTAATCTCAAATATTAAATTTATCACTTCTCTCTCACCTGTAAACAAATTTATTTGAAGAAAAAAATATATTCATAGTTAAATATGGGAAATAACATTATGAGGTTCTTAGTTTGTAAATTAATGAGTCATTTTTAACATCTTACCTCATATGTTATGTTTCTTTAAACACGGGAACTAGTTTTCAAGAGAAGGATCTCCCTCATTTTCAACCGACATTATGACTACCAGATTTTCGTTGGAATCATTGGAATATCCATCAATAACGTTGCCATCTGGTGTTGATTTGATGAACTTTGAGATGAGGTCACGTTCATCAGGAATCTCAAAATTCATGGAACTAAATTTGTTCTTCTAAAATATATATCTTCTCCCAAATTGTCATAATTTGTAAATTACTGAGTCATTTTTAACATCTTACCTCATATTTTATGTTTCTTTAAACACGGGAACTAGTTTTCAAGAGAAGGATCTCTCTCATTTTCAACCGACATTATGACTACCAGATTTTCGTTGGAATCATTGGAATATCCATCAATAACATTGCCATCTGGTGTTGATTGATGAACTTTGAGATGAGGTCACGTTCATCAGGAATCTCAAAATTCATGGATCTAAATTTGTTCTTCTAAAATATATATCTTCTCCCAAATTGTCATAATTTGTAAATTACTGAGTCATTTTTAACATCTTACCTCATATTTTATGTTTCTTTAAACACGGGAACTAGTTTTCAAGAGAAGGATCTCTCTCATTTTCAACCGACATTATGACTACCAGATTTTCGTTGGAATCATTGGAATATCCATCAATAACGTTGCCATCTGGTGTTGATTTGATGAACTTTGAGATGAGGTCACGTTCATCAGGAATCTCAAAATTCATGGATCTAAATTTGTTCTTCTAAAATATATATCTTCTCCCAAATTGTCATAATTTGTAAATTACTGAGTCATTTTTAACATCTTACCTCATATTTTATGTTTCTTTAAACACGGGAACTAGTTTTCAAGAGAAGGATCTCTCTCATTTTCAACCGACATTATGACTACCAGATTTTCGTTGAAATCGTTGGAATATCCATCAATAACGTTGCCATCTGGTGATGATTTGATGAACTTTGAGATGAGGTCACGTTCATCAGGAATCTCAAAATTCATGGATCTAAATTTGTTCTTCTAAAATATATATCTTCTTCCCAAATTGTCAATTCTAAAGGTTTTTCCAAATGTTTTAAAAGTTGGGCTTCTTTTTCAATTTTGTGATTCTCCAATAAACTATGTGCTGCAATAGCTGATTTTTCAATTTCACAATTTTTAATATTTCTGAAGTGTTCCTTAGTGTGAGTGTCCTTTTTGTAAAAGGAATTTGGACACTCACACTAAGGAACACTTCAGAAATATTAAAAATTGTGAAATTGAAAAATCAGCTATTGCAGCACATAGTTTATTGGAGAATCACAAAATTGAAAAAGAAGCCCAACTTTTAAAACATTTGGAAAAACCTTTAGAATTGACAATTTGGGAGAAGATATATATTTTAGAAGAACAAATTTAGATCCATGAATTTTGAGATTCCTGATGAACGTGACCTCATCTCAAAGTCATCAAATCAACACCAGATGGCAACGTTATTGATGGAGATTCCAATGATAAACCAGTAGTCATAATGTCTGTTGAAAATGAGAGAGATCCTTCTCCTGAAAACTAGATCCTGTGTTTAAAGAAACATAAAATATGAGGTAAGATGTTAAAAATGACTCATTATTTTACGAAAAAATATATGCCTAAATCGCAATTTGAACCCGATGTCTCTGGTTCTGGTTCCCACAGGAATTCATGTAGAGGAAGAGAATTAATATTAATTTGAATAAGGAGCCTGGTAGCTCAGTGGTCAGTGCACTGGTACTGAACCAGAGGCATCAGGTTCAAATCCCAATTCAGGTGTATATTTTTTCTCTTATAAAAATAGCATTTTACCTATTTATTCAGTGGCAGACATTGATATTCCATCTTCTCTCTTGACTTGCCAGTAAAGACTCATCTTGCATCTTGTGCATTGTGGACAATGAAGGAGGTGGTGACTATCCGTGTCACCTGGATTGTTTTCAAGTATACATTCGTTTTATTTTAGGAAGAAAAATTAATGTTTGGACCAGGATTCAAACCCCTGATCTCTAATTCTGCACGCCAGTATGATATTGATTACACCATCTGAACTCCAATTCAAACATCAAATTCCTTCCGATTCCGATTGAGGGTCTTTCCAATTTTCAGCGGTGCCCTTTTACCAGCCGGCTGCTGACCCTTCACATCCACATGTGTCAATCACAGAGGTAGATGATCAACAGCCAGTGTAGGGGTGACATGTGGTTAGCATGTCGAGTCCCCCAGCCGTTATAGCTGGTTCCTCAACCTGGAGCCGCTACTTATTGTAGCTACTCAATTACCTCACGATGCTGGGTGGGCACCGGTCCCATACTGGCCGAAATACCATGAGAAAATTTCTTCCCCCATGGAGACTCGAACCAGCACAAGTCCCGTAGCTCTGCGCCAAGGCTTCCTACCTTAACCGCTCGGCTACGGCGTGGAAATTCCTTCCACTTATACAATTCTATTTCATCAAAACACACTTGTTTGTTTCATGTGTAAATAGTGGGCTAGGCAATCATGTCCTGTCATAAGTCTAAAATTGGCTTACTACTTCTTTTCAGGCTTCGTGTTTGACATATTACTGGTTAATTTATTTTCTCTTAGGTTTTTGTCCATGGCAACTTCAACCCTTTCTTGTGCAAGTTTTTGTTTGGAATATTTTCTTCATATCACTGATTTCATTTTGTAAATATTGTTCGACTGCAATGCTATGTATGTTCTAATGCCCATTTTTGCAACTTTATGCCATTTCATTGCCAAATATACAAAAGAGATGGTATCCATTACAATGTGATTAATATATTTTATTTAATTACTTCAACGGTTTTCAACATTTCAATATGAATTAATTTTCTGCTGTTTGATTGGAGGCAATTGCTTGGATAACTGCTTTGATAAACATATTCAAATGATTAATATAAGTGAGTCAGAAATAACTTTTTACATCTCACCTCATAAAACTCCGTGATTGTCACATGATCAATTTTGCAAGTCGTTGCTTCTATTCTCAGTCAAAACTCCAAGTGTTGAACTGCTGTCATCATCATTAACTTTCAAATGCCATCTGGTGTTAATTTGATGAACTTTCAGATTAAATCTTGCTCTCCAGAAACTTCAAATTCATGGATCTACATTTCTTCTTTCCAAAATTGTTAATTCCAGGGCTTGTCTAAACATTTAAAAGTTCAATTTCTTTTCCAATTTTGTGATTCTCTAGCAAACTATGAGCTGCAATAGCTAATTTTTCAATTTCAAATTTTTTATATTTTTAAAGTGATCTTTTGTACGAATGTTTAAATTCCTTTTAGTTTTTCCTATATATATATACACTTTATTGCAGTCATTGCAACTAATTTGATAAATTCCAGGTTTTTACTATCTGAGGTATTAACTTTCATATTGGTATTAGATGGTTAATCAGGCTAAATTTGTTTATCAGTGCTAACATAATACTGAGTTTGTCGATTATTATTATTATTATTATTATTATTATTATTATTATTATTTATTATTATTATTATTATTATTATTATTATTTGAAATTCATTGTGTGTTTCAGGATAGTAAGTAATTTTCTTGAATTGTTTTACTTTCTTGGAATCAGATAGTAGGGTGGTATATTCTTTAATATCTTTTGTTATTTGAATTTCTTTAACTTATTTTTTAATCAAAATTAAAGTGTGAAGTAACACTGAGTTATTTTCAATTTATAAATGAGTCGAAGAAATTGTATTTATATCTCTCTTCATGAAGTTGTTTTTTTTTTCACGATACCGGTTTCAAAGCTCATGCACCTTTATCTTCAGTCAAACTCCAACTGTCAAAATTTTGCAAAATATATCTCACCTCATAAAGTTGCATATTTTCATGATACTGGTTTCAAAGCTGAGATTTGAACCTTCATCTTCAGTCAAATTCCAACTATTGAAATTTTGCAAAATTTCAACAGTTAGAGTTTGACTGAAGATGAAGGACCTTTGAAAACCGGTATCGTGAAAGCATGCAACTTTATGAGGTGATATATAAAAACATTTTCTCTAACTTATTCATAAATTCTTTAACTTATGTTCATATTATTCGTTTTTAAATATCTTAATGATGGACAAATTATATTTGGAAAGAAAAATATGCACCTAGACTGGGGTTTGAACCCAGGACCTTTGACTCTATGTCAATGCTCTTCCAAGTGAGCTACCTAAGCCTCCAATCTAAATGCATATTTTTCTCTTATACATAGTTAATTCTCTAATCCCAAATGCTATGAGCTGTTGCTATGATTTTTGCAAATGGCGGCTCCTTTGTTAAGAAGACTTTTTATTGGGAATTTAAACATTACTACTACTGGCTTTATAAGTAATGTTTAAATTCCCAATAAAAAGTCTTCTTTACAAAGGAGCCGCCATTTGCAAAAATCGTAGCAACGGCTCGTAGCATTTGGGGTTAGGGGATTAACTATGTATAAGAGAAAAATACGCATTTAGATTGGAGGCCTAGGTAGCTCACTTGAAAGAGCATTGACATAGAGAGTCAAAGGTCCTGGGTTCAAACCCCAGTCTAGGCGTGTATTTTTCTTTTCAAATATAATTTGTCTTTAACTTATGTTCAAATGAAATAAGGGGTTTCTCATATCACATAGAAGTATTTTATTTAACATTGCTCTTAAACATCTCAAGTCATTAGCATTACAAATCAATGCTTGTGTTTAAATATGGGTATAAAGGAGGCAACAAATTTTGCTTAGAGGCCTCTTATTTGAAGGTTGAGGTTTTTTATGTGCATAAATCTATGACACAGCACCCAAGGTTTTACTTCCAAACAAAGCCATACTCATAATTTTTACACCCTTAAAAATCCATCACTCCCAGCAGGTTTGAACCAACCAAACCTTAGAATTAGAAGCAAAAATGATAACCACTAATCCTCCAGGACCGCAGTAATAGGCCTATTAGCATTTTATTTAACTACAGTCTTTAACATCTCAGATAATTAGCATCATGAAGGGGTAAATAAATTTTCTTCAGAAACCTCTTATTCCAGGTTAGAGCATTTTTTTCGAATTTGTATATCTGCAATGCATGACCATAGTTTTACTTCCCTTCTGAAAAAGCTAAGCTTGGGATTTTACATCCTGAAAAATTCTTTGAAACCAGCTAATTTTTAACCAACAAACTTAAGAACCAGAAGTGAGTAAAAGGACCACTGGTCCATCAGGCCAACATTAACAATGAAATGTAATATTGTGGTGAAATAAAAATAGTCAACTTGATGGACAATATGATCTTAGATGTTAAAGCATATATTAATAAGAACAAAACAAAAATAACACTGGTCAACATGATTTTTGTCTCATGAGTATCAATAGTTGTAATTAATACAGTTTTTTATTGTTTTTTCAAATATGTATTCGGAATTTCTCCATCACCCACAGTTTTTTTTATTTCAGTTTCAATTAATGGATTTAAATAATTTTTTTTTGTCCATTTATTATCTTGGCGCAGTGAGCGATGAGTACAGGGAACACTTTCATCAGGAGATTTCAGTTATGGAAAAGAGATATCAAGGCAAATGGAATCCTAATATGCTGGCCGATTATTGTTGGACCATCAAGAGGGATGCTCCACAGGCAAAATATAGCAGAAAATCTCCATTTCTTACTTCTAGGTGAGTCCGAATGTTTGAATATTATGTAGTTACGAATGTAGAAAATATTAAAGTGTTTGAAATTATAAATGCCTGTCTCTTGGAAACCTTGCACGATGGAGAAAAAACCGATATCATATTTGAATTCAGGAGAAAAAATACTATCAGAATCACATACTTTTTCTTCCTGAGACAAAAAAAAGTTTATTTTTTGTTGCTCAGTGTAATCAGATACTTATTGATTATGTACACTTTATTTTCAGGCATCACAACCTCTCTGTGATCTAATGAACATGATTGGGAATGGTAATGTTCTAATTTTTTCATCATTGTAACGTATCATTACTTTTAACCTTAATGAAACTGTATTTAATAAATAGGATCTTCTTGATGATAAAATTGTATTATATAGAATCAATAAAATCCCAAATCACAAAATTGAAAAGTTAGAAGAGTCAATGCATTTCTTCTTCATCTTCATTCTCCATTACGGCTCGAATCTATGAATGCATTAGACCGTAAAAGTCGTTCTCTGCCTGTACTCTGCTGAGAAAGTTGCATCCAAATACATTTTTGCATACTCAAAAATCTGTTCATGCGATAATAATTGTTGAAATTCCTAAGCTACCTGGCAAGGTGACTTAGCAGAGAAATGAATCGTGAGCAACCCGATGGGAACCGATGGTAACCAATGTAGTTTGAAACCTTGCTGCGTATCTTGCTGCTTTATCCAAGATGTCGGACGTTGAAGACTTCGATCATGTTTTCGGTATACGCGGAGAAGAAGAATTTGATAGAGTCTACCAAAGAATTCAACTGGAAGAACAGGAGAATCGGCGTAATAGTGTGCGATGCAGACGTCATTGTATACGGTATTATTTGTGGGATGCAAGCATAAATGCGTTCCTCTAGCAGATGAAAATAGTGGAAGTGGTTTTATCACTGAGAATTCTGGGTTAATTTCTTGCCGATATTACAAAAACGACGACTTTCATGCATGACCAGTTAGTGGGTAGATAATTCGATCTTTGCACTTGCTCACGGAAAGTCAGCTCACCAGTGATTGGAAGTAATTTGAGTAGAGACTGTAGCTAATGACATGAATCCATTGCATACTTATGCTTCTTTCACTTTAGAAGAATCCAAATTGTTCATAAGTTGCAATGGGGCTACATCGATGTATATGCAGCTTATGTGGATATTTTTTTAAATTTCCTTGTTTACCTAATATGTCAATAACAAGGTTAACCCTTCTCACCCACAAGGTGAGTGCCCAAGAGATAGTAAGAATTAGATATATCAATAGAGAGGAATGAAAGTAGGAAAAGATCTCCTGGGCCTCAAATGCTCTAATACCATCAGAGTAAAAAAAAAAAAACAGAATTATCGAAGAGAGGCTATATACAGAAGAGATAAAAGTAAGGAGCAAAACACAAGTAAGAGGAAGCAAAGTTTTGCTCAGCTTGGACACCTTGTAGTTGCCATCCACATGTCCCCACAATGTGTTTCTATAGTGTTGCTATCATTATCAAAACCTATTATTGAGCCAATATTAAGTATTGATAATGATTGCATCGCTATTGAAAGATGTCGACTCTTAACTTTTCAATTTGGTGTTTGGGATTTTATTGACTCTGTGTAATATACTTTGCGACTTTTTTTTATTTCTAAATGACTTTAAAATAATTAATATAATCTCTAACCTAACTAAGAACATGGCATCTTTAAGATTAGAAGATTAGAGGTTATGTTAAGTAACTTTATTAAGTGATGAGTGTCCCTCCATGGTACCTTTACCTTGCCATGATGGAGTGGTTTGCATACTTAAATGAACTGGAGAATTATGCTGGTGGTAGCATTGCTGTCAAAAGAGTTATCATGCAGGAATGAGATAAATCACTCTTGGATACAGTTGCTTTACATGAGATTGGATGGCCAGGGAGAAGGAAGTCAGGAATCAGGATGCTTTGCATTGTACTATAAGGGTGCGATGAGAACTAAATTTGGGTTTCAGTCTGAAGGAAGATCCTCTTCTCTGTCTAAGATGGTAGGTTTGTTACCAATACATAATTCTAAAGGGTAAATGACATGATTTTGCAATTTGTAAATGTACAAGGCCCTCTATCCTCAAACCATAACTTAAACACAAGATCACAACATAGTCTCTTACTTAATATACCGCAACATAGGACATCACATCACTCCATGTCATATACCATCTCCACTTCTCGCAACTGGAATTCCCTACCACAACAAATAAGGGGCTGCCGGACATTGGCATCTTTTAAAAGAAATCTAAATTTATATTTGCTCTAAACTCGACTTCATTATTATCCAGTGTAAGATATATATATATATATATATATATATATATATATATTAATTGGTGTTTCCCGTATAATGTATCATATTTATATTATTATTATTATTATTATTATTATTATTATTATTATTATTATTATTATTATTATTATTATCGTATCATTATTGTTATTACCCTATAAAATGTTTGTACATGACATTTACATTGCTACATTTATTGTATCTTTAACTGTTTATAATTATTATAGTGTATATCTATATTTGTCGAATATTTATTTGTATTTGTGCTGGTTGAGTGGAAGAGAGGGCCTTATGGTCTTAACTCTGCCAGAATAAATAAAGTATTATTATTATTATTATTATTAATAAAATAATTTAGTATGAATTTTATCAGTTTTGATACTACAATTTATATATATATATATATTTCATTTAATATAGATGTGCCAAACTGTTGGGCCACAGTTGCAGTTCTCCCTTTGTTATTCTTCGGCATGTTCCTGCCTCTATGGCAAATAAGACCGAAAGTAAGAATTCAGCCACTAAAAATAAATGTTGACAGGTTTAGTGAGAATAAGGTCTCTACATCATGTAAAAAGTATTAAGTGATCCCTCTACCCTAGGGTAGCAGGAGGTTAATGTTCCCACTTTTCTTGACAATCAGCACCAGATGTCAGCCAGGTTGTCAGCCTGCATGATGGCACCTTTACTGCCAGAACATATGACTGATATGCATTTCAGTTAGAGGCTGAATCAACCCTAGGACAATGATGCCACTAGAAGATGTAGGCCAGTTACAATTTCTGACAGTATTGGGGCTCGAACTCTCGACCTTCCAGCTTGTAGCTCATTGTCTTAACCAAATATGCTATACCTTGAGAGGTTTGATAAAAAATATGACATACCTGTGGCCCAAGTGAGTTTGACACACCTGATTAATATATAAATAATTTTAATTCTCTTTTTTAGAAACCTGGCGTACAGAGGCAATTGAGACTATAATTCATGGTGATATCAGTGTTATAAAGGTAGGTCTTGGAAAATGCAGTGTTACTATAAATGATCTTTCAGATTACAAGCTTAAATAAGTATCGTTAGGAGTTTAACTTTCACAGGGAAAGAACACTATGAGGTTTAATTTAAGAATTAAATTAATGTTTTTATTACCTCACCTCATATCCTTTTTCTTCTATACTGTAGTTTCAGAGCTTATCTCCATCATCAGTAGTCTCTGGTTGACCAGTATTATGTCGTTTCTTCGCAGTTTTCGTCTTACTTCTCAGAAGTAAGAAAAAACCATCAAGAAACGACAACACCGGTCGACCAGAAGCTACTGATGATGGAGATAAGCTCCGAAACTGTAGTATAGAAGAAAAAGGATATGAGGTTAGGTAATAAAAACATTAATTTAATTTTTAATTCTTATCGTTAGGAGATTTAAAATATAAAATAGATACTTGAGATCTCAGTCATCCTCATCTTTATAAATCTTGGAGGGGGTTCTACAAGATTCTCACAAAAAACTACATGCTGAGGATGGACCATTTGTTTGGAAAGTACTTCACACCTTACAGCCTTTATAAAGTTGAGGATGACAGATCTCAGTGTAGTCCAGTTCTGGTAACTGTAGCCACCTTGGTGAATCCTATGGCATGTGGCAGGAGGGAATTTCCGAGTGGGGGAGAGAAGTAGTAGCCATGCAAGAAACAATTTCTATTAATGGTAATAAAAAATAGTTATAAAAACAAAACTATTCTATAATGAACGCTCCAAACATATGAGAAAACGTAAGTATTCACTAACACAGAACTAGCAGATAAAAAAAATAATATGTTGTATTAGTTCACTTTTTTATGCTGATTCCAGAACTGTTCTTAGTTTTCTTCTATCATGTACAGTTTTTTCACAACGGACCTAATCTGTTTCCAATATTTATTAGAGAGAGCATAATATGTGCCAGACGGTAATGAGTATTGTTGGATGGAAATATGTCAATTCAAGCCTCTAATTGTAATTGTGTGACCTTTGAAGTGTTGTTCATATCAGAAACTTGCATTATGAATTCTGTTCTCATTTTATCTCTCTATCATGACTGCAAGTATGGTAACGTCTACAGGCAAGTGTGTGAACAATCCTAACGTTTTCTGCTATATTTGTGGAAATTATACAATGCTTAAGCAAAGAACTGATATTACGGACTTTGAGAAACAAGCTTACTCTGCTTATTTTAAAGTGAAACTTGGTGACCAGGATAAGGTGTCGGCACCAAAGAACGTTTGCCGCTATTGCATTGAGAGGTTAAGATTGTGGACAAAAGGGAAGAAAACGTGCATGCCGTTTGCGATTCCTATGGCGTGAAAGGAGCCTAAAGACCACCTTAATGACTATTACTCCTGTTTGTTTAATGTTCAGGGGTGTAATTAAAAAAATAAGAACCAAATTGTCTATCAATCGTCCCTTCAGCCATTAGGCTAGTTCCACCTGGAGAAGAGCTGCTTGTTCCTCTTCCTCCAGCTGTTTTAGAGAACCTGACAGAATATAATGTTAAAAGTGAATTTAATGATGCAATCACTGATGATGATACTGATGATAATATCAGCCTGAAGACGGCTTTACTCCACAACGGTTCTCTCAAAGTGACCTTAATGATGTAGTTCGTGATCTAAATTTGCCAAAGGAATGTGTGTCTGAAACTAAAAACGTCCTACATGAACCACTTGTAGACTCTCAAAAAGTACTGCTTCCACCACAACACATCAAACTGGGCTTG
Source organism: Diploptera punctata (assembly GCA_030220185.1). NCBI lineage: Eukaryota > Metazoa > Arthropoda > Insecta > Blattodea > Blaberidae > Diploptera > Diploptera punctata. The sequence continues at coordinate 40,440 of JASPKZ010004212.1, read as the reverse complement.
ATGATGCAGTTTGTAAGGGCTCTAGCAAAGGATGGGCCTTGCTTTAAGTACCTTTGTAAGAAATTTCCGTCCATCATTCAAGAAAAATAGAAAGCTGGAATTTTTGTTGGTCTGCAAATAAATAAACTGCTGAAGGATGAATATTTTGTATAAAACAATGAATGAAAGAGGAAAAGAAGCCTGGACCACTTTCTGAAAACATTCTAGGCAATAACAAATACCTTAATTATAAGGTAATTGTGGAAAATATGTTGGAAATTTTCAAAAAGTTGAATTGTAACATGAGTGTGAAAGTTCACTTTCTGTATTCCCATATCGACTATTTCCCCGAAAATCTGGGACATTATAGTGAAGAGCAAGGTGAACATTTTCACCAGAATATTAAAGAGATGGAGAAGAGGTACCAAGGAATATCGAATAAAACTCTTGTTGGATGTTGATGAGGGAGACTAAAAATGGAGGAACTTCAAGGAAGTCAAAGATAGGAAGGTTTCAAAATTAATGGAACACCATTTACTTTCTGTTTTGTTACAAGGTAGTCAAGAAATTATTAGGACAGTTCTTTACAGTATTTTTATCATGTATTTTAACAAAAATGTATCTTGTGTGAAATGAAGTTTTAGATATTTGTGCTTATAGTAGCTAAAACGTGAAAATATAAATTCATATTTTGTGCAAAAACCTGATGTGATAGACAAAAATGGAAATTATTTCTGGTATCAGTATAAAAAAATTGATTTAAAAACAGCTATTTGAAATAAATCATCTGAGAAAAAGTTTTAAAATGCAGACTTGTGTAATTATTCGTCATATTGAAGGCAGCACTTACAGCTTGGCTGGTCTAGTATCAGACTATACAGAGCATCTCAAATCCTTCAAAATTATACAGATGGTAGAGGAATATAAACAGAGATTTTGAGATAGAGAACCAATGGTCAGAATTTCTTACTGAATTTTTATGGCTATAAAAAACTTACTCCCCATAGCAAAACACCTACAATTTACAGTTCAAAGTGGCAACTACCAATCTCATATATGCATATGCAATGGCACATAACATTTTATCACACTCTTTCAAAGATCCCTGGTGTCTGTTGTACAAGATAGGCAGCAATCAGTTCCTCCTCAGTGTCTACTGAGGTTTCATACACTGACAACTTGATGTTCCCCCATAGAAAAAGTTTCAGCAGACGATCATGCATAATTTTGTTTTACAAGCTAGCACCACGAAATGTTAATGCATCAGGAAGTTGTTTGATATTAAAACAAAATAAAATTTACAAAAAAAATTTTAAGCCCCAGGTTTTCATTTCGACATTTCTGGTGTTCGTTCTCTCCTGGCATGGCGTACTTGTAACCCACTAGGAGGCGGTGTTATGCTGCCGCCCCGATGATATGAGAATTGATGATGATGGTAGTGATGTGCCAGGATCTAAACTTAAGCTAATTAGGCGAATATGATATTCAATTGAGTTGGTGTTTACTTGATGAAAATCCATATTTATTAATTAAATAAAAATAAAACATAGTTTTATTTGATTTTCATATTTATTATATAATTCAGTGACAGCTGTTTCGGTACACTGTACCTTCTTCAGACATGTTAACAAATTATGTTAACATGTCTGAAGAAAGTACAGTGTTAATATTATTCGTTTTTAAATACCTTAATGATGGACAAATTATATTTTTCTTTTCAAATATAATAAAGTCCAGTGTACCGAAACATCTTGTCACTGAATTATATAATAAATATGAAAATCAAATAAAACTATGTTTTATTTTTATTTAATTAATGAATATGATATTTATGATAATGATGTCAGATGATGTTCGGGGACTGTTTGGGCCTTAAAGTTTCCTGACATTTATCTTACATGTGAGAAAAAAATCCCGAAAAAACCTCACCCAGGAAACTTGTCGTGACCAGGGATCAAACTCAGGCCTGCTGTATGACAAGGCAGCACACTACCTTGAGACCACAGTGATGGACATTTACAAAAATGTTATTTTATAAAAAGAATCTAGTGGCAACTGAAATATTTACTTCCGACCACTCATTCCACTTCTCATAATTGTGAGTTCACAGTTCTTTACCAACTATATAATTTTGATCCTAAAGACTTGAGACACCTGATAGTATAATAATAGCTATTGGAGGTTGAAATAGGGAGCATCTATAAATTTGATTAAAATTACAGTGGGACGAAACACTATGAGGTATTTATATTAATGAATGAGTTGGAGAAAATGCTTTAACATCTCACTTCATAAATTTGACTGAAGATCGAAGTAATACTATACTTTTGAAACCGGTCTCGTGAAGACATGCAACTTTATGAGGTGAGATGTTAAAGAATTTTCTCCAACTCATTCATTAAAACATCTATAAATGCTTTATTCCTTTTAAAAAATATTTCAACTCATAATTTGATTAATTTTATATTAACAGTGTACTGCAGGTTGTTTTATTTATGTGGTCAATAGAAGTTTTGGTGACAACATTAAACAGTTATTGAATGTTGGCTACATGTTTTTTGAAAACTGCATAAAATTAGGTGAGTAAATAAATGTTATTAATAAATTAGAACTAACACTGATTCAGTGATTTGTGGCAGCACTTAGTGCCAACCAATGTGCTATATACTGGAAATAGCGTTCATTCCCTGGGAGCAAATTCCCTTTACTGTAATCATTAAGGTGCTCAGTTAGTTAGGCAGTAGGGTAATTTAGGTAGCATTATGGAAACAGTAGGATGTTCTCAATCGCCTATTCTTTTCAAAATCTATCTGAAAGGCCTAATGAAGAACTGCTCAGGAATATAGGAGACATAAACACGGAGGAAGAACAATTAAGTGCATTAGATTTGCTGATGATTTGACTTTGTTAACAGAAGATGCAATGACACTGAGGAACATGCTGATGGAGCTAAATGACATATGCAAGGATTATGGGTTGAAGATAAATGTAAATAAGATGAAGGCCATGATTATAGGAAGGAAACCAAGGAATATAGATATGAGAAATAAAGGTGAGCCCATTGAACAAGTGGAGAGCTTCAAATACTTGTGTTATACTATCAGCAGTAACATGAACTGCTGTCAAGAAGTAAAGCAGAGGACAGCAATGGCAAGAAAAAGCTTTCAACAAGAAGAGAAGCATTTTCTGTGATTCTTTGGCAAAAGAATTACAGAGGAGGCTAGTGAAGTGCTTTGTATGGAGTGTAGCATTGTTTAGTGCAGAGACTTGGACATTATGATGGAATGAGAAAAAGTGACTGGAAGCTTTCGAGATGTGGATATGGAGAAGGATGGAGCATAGTATAAAATGGACAGACAAAAATAAAAAATAAAGATGTGCTAGACAGAGTGGGTGAAGGAAGAAGAATGCTTTAACTCATAAAGAAGAGGAAAAGAAATTGGATTGGCCACTGGCTACGAAGAAACTGCCTGCTGATGGATGCCCTAGAAGGAATAGTCAATGGAAAGAAGGTTAGAGGCAGAAAAAGACATCAGATGATAGACAATATTAAAATAAATGGTTTGTATGCAGATACAAAAAGGAAGGCTGAGTTAAGGAAAGAGTGGAGAATGCTGAGTTTGCAGTGAAAGACCTGCTCTTGGGAAGAACACTATGTGTATGTATAGAAACAGGAATTGAAAGTAAGAACATCTGTTAGAACAGGGCATCAAAAACTGTGTTGATAAAGTAACACAGAATGAGTCACACCATATTAAACTATGTATTTAACCTCAATTTCACCCAACTAACAAAGATCTATGTATATTGCTCATTAGTGAATATGTTCTGGTGAATAATATTCCAGCATGGTAATTGCCTTACACTGAGCACTAATGGGTTATCATGTTTGTTGTGAATACATAGTTCTTTATATAGATTTTTTATTGTTTTTTGATTATTTTAATTATTCATTCAAAGTCTGTTGAGATAGAGTATAGTTCAGATCAAAGTCTTGATTGAAGCTAACTGTAAACATCCCTACATTTAGTTCATTGGAATGTTAGTAGTACAGTTTTAGGGTGACTCGAGGTCATTTTTGAATATATAACACATGAGTAGTGATGGGCTCGTGTCTGTCTGTGTGTGTACTGCTGGAGGGTAAGTCACCGACCATTTTTCTTAATAATGTATTCCATTTCTTTTGGATTTAAATTCAAGTACAATATAATATTTTTGAAACTATATTTTAGAAAAGGGATATAACATTTTAATCATGTAGATTTGGTTAGATTAAAAATTCCACAACTCCCTTCTCAACCCTCCCCAAGAAAGTACTGTAGTTCTAATATAGGCTTAGAATAGATTTAGGGCTAGAGATATTTAGGATTTCTAATTATTTATATTTTAGTAATAAAATAGTTTAAAATAAGACTCCATTTGTTTATTTCTAAACATGTATAACTGTACATCCTCATACTAACGCTCGGCTAGGAAACCGCTACCAGATTTTCCAAGTCCCGAAGGTCCTTTAAGCCTAATGAATCCAGTTGGACTCATGTATTCCATTTCTTTTGGATTTAAATTCAAGTACAATATAATATTTTTGAAACTATATTTTAGAAAAGGGATATAACATTTTAATCATGTAGATTTGGTTAGATTAAAAATTCCACAACTCCCTTCTCAACCCTCCCCAAGAAAGTACTGTAGTTCTAATATAGGCTTAGAATAGATTTAGGGCTAGAGATATTTAGGATTTCTAATTATTTATATTTTTGTAATAAAATAGTTTAAAATAAGACTCCATTTGTTTATTTCTAAACATGTATAACTGTACATCCTCATACTAACGCTCGGCTAGGAAACCGCTACCAGATTTTCCAAGTCCCGAAGGTCCTTTAAGCCTAATGAATCCAGTTGGACTCATAACATTGGTTAGCAGCGGGTGGAATATCGTATAAATAATTTTTTATTATTTTTTTTATGATAGGGAAACGGACCCTTGCAAGCTTTCTGGACCGTTTGGAATACAATAAAAATTAAAATTTTGTGATACGTACATTTTTAGGTTAAAATCAGCAGTGTAAGATTTATGTAGAACATAGGAGATTTATTATTTAATAGAGATGAAATAAATAAAAAGATATTAATTCTGGATTGGGATTTAGATTAATCAGACCTTGGAAGAGAGAGGGAAGTTGTGGAAAAAAGAACAAAAATGTTTTTCGATGTAGCTATAATAATTGAGCAACCATTTTTTTTTATTATCTTGTAAAAATCTATGCATGATATATATATTAAGAGAGTGTATTATTTGTTTTGTCTAGAAAATATGTCTGTTAGGACTGAATAGGATAAAAATATAAAACCATTATAGATTGGCAAAAATCATTGCTGAAACGTGGCCCTCTTAACGGGATATGTCGACGTATGCGAACCGAACTCGTGGCTTGTGGAAGGGGATGACACGCCATCATACTAACAGGAATATTTTTGCTGATGGTGATTGTGACCAATAATAATAGAAATAAAATAATTTTCTCTGCAATAATAATTACAAAATAGCATGAACTAATTACCTTCGTGGAAAATTACTTCCATATAATACTGAAGTACAAGGGTTTTAAATGTCTCGGGTTATTAATTACCAGGGCAACTCAAGCGATACCAACATATGAACGAAATGTTGAATTAAATGAGAAAATTTAGAAACGTTATATGGGAATTATTTTTAGATCTTTTCCTGCGAACAGATCGTTTCTGCATGCGTTGGAAAATATATTAAATATGGAGATTAAATAAATAAACGGACTGTGTCACTCCTATGTTGGCAATACTAAATGTCAAGTCGAAATCATACCGACGTTGTTTAAATTAGTGGAAAATGACAGGTCATATATATATATATATATATATATATATATATATTATGTAGCAATTATGAAATAATTTACGGGGAACTACAGGGTATTGATAAAAAAATATTTAGAGAAAAGAGTCTCGGGTTCGAACCCTGGTGACTAGCTTTACAAGATGGCGGCTGGAGTGAAGGCTAGGTTTTGGAAAGGTCAGAAAAAACAGTAAAGTAAGTTTTCACATACGGTGACTACCAGTTTTTTTTTTTATTTCTATTTTCTTGTCCGAGAACGGTAAGCCAGTAGTGTTCTAAATTAGCTATAATACAAGTATATTCCTAGCAGGAATGTTAAGATATGTCCGAGGAATATTTAGTTTGAAATATGTCCCCGTATGCGAGGCTATCTAACGGGATTTTGATAAAGATTCTGAAAATTTTCCAACTTGAATGAGGGAGTTACACATTCAAATAATTCGATCGGCACTATACATCATCAGATCAAATATCCGAAATCATAAAGAGTATCAAATTTTTTTTAAAACAGATTGATCTGGCAACACGCGTAATGTTGTGGCTAGGATGTCGTCACTAGAAGTCTTGGATTCGAACTCAGGAAAAATGTATTCAGTATTTGGTTAATCTCTCCAGAATAGCGCCAGATGGCCATAGTTTGGAAATTTTTTCGAGGTTATTGGAACTTGAACAAATAAATTATTTTACCTTTTTTTTACAAGTCAGGTATATTTAGCATTTGTCGGGAGTAAATTGGAAATTTTCCGCAACTCGTATAATTAATTTATCGAAGGAAAATATGGAAGTATGGAACTTAGATTCTTTTAACCGATTAAATAACAAAATTATTTAAAATAAAATAAAAGTGGCTCGTGGAACTCAGTTCCTTTACAAAATAAATAATTAACTTAGATAAAATCTTGGTTTCAACGGGAGTTTATTTAAGTGTAGCTTATAATAGAACAAATTATACTTGGATGGGAAACTTGTAGCGGGCACATCAGATTAGGCCTTGTAACGGTGTATTGAAAATAGATTCTGAAAACTTTCCACAAATGTTACAATGTATGTCAGCTGATGGTTCGAACTAGGACACATATTGCCGCATAACGTCCTTATGAATTAGAAACAGAAGAATATAAATTAATCTATCTTATCGAATCGGTCGATGAACGTAATACGCGGTGAATTTATTAACTAATGGGTTGGATATAGCTAGTTGATGAATTATGATTTAAATGATGTTGATTCATAAGATAGCTAGTACTGCTGGGGGAACCTTGATGCTGACCACTCTTATAATTCTCTGTCCAAGTAAACGACCTTGCCCGCAGTAGACTAAGTATTTAATTAAATAATAATAGAACATTATGTTTGGCAAAATAAACATACACTGATAGGGCCGAAGATGTTAAAACAAAAAAAAAATACTAGGAATCATAAAAATTCTATACCTTAACGATCGCATAATCTTTTCTATAAGTATGGTGATAATTACGTCTATTTTAAAAATCACTTCGGAAGAAAAAAAAATAAAAAATAAATAAATAATATCCACAAAAATAAATGAATAAATACATGGAATTGTCTATTAATCCTAACCCCAAGTGATATGATACTGCATAACCAGGGATATATTTTTTTGAGATTCTGTTGTGAATTATAAATCTTATGTTTTATCTACCTTATAAAATTGTTTGTGAATTTTCAACCGACTTTATGCAGTACGTAGGACTTTTGAGTAAATATTTGAATACCTATATGGTGAATGGTGACTTGCAGTTTCCCAGAGAGATTTTTATGCAGTGAAGAGTTTGGATTAAATCAAGAGTGTCTAGTTAATTAGGCATTATCTTTTAATGCGACTACATACTTAAAACAATATAATTTAGATAGGTGGCAGCATTTTTGTAAGCTTGTGAACTGTTCCGATAAACTTTATAATATTATTGGATTATTTAATTTCATAGTGAAGTGAGCAATCTAGTCGTAGATCTTTTAGACATTTTATTGTAGCAAGCGAAGTTGATAATTGAAACGTGGTGATAATGCCGGCACTGTAGGACCCTAGAACACTGGAAATAAGTTCTTGTCATTCAAGTGCAGTTTTTGAATATTTGAGTAGTGAAGCAGACTTAGTGGTTTAACCTAATCCGTAAACGCTCGATCATCATAAATAAAAAAACTTTCATTACATATATTCCAGATGAAGGAAATATTTGAGGAATGAGAACATGTGGGAAGTTAGAACTCAATCAACGAATGATTTAATAATAATAAATAACCAATAAACAATGCTATCATTAGAATAATAAATAATAACCTTACTAAAATAAGCTAAAAAAAATCTGTGAATTTAAATTAACTAATTTAAAAATAAAACATGATAACTAATCGACCTAATAATGAAAGAAATGATAAAAAAAACATAGTAATAATCATAATAATAATTCACAGAAACCTAATAATTAATAATAATAATAATAATCATTCACAGAAAAATTAATAAACAATAATAATAATAATACCAGTAATAAATATAAAGAAATTGCAATAACAGATGATTAGCATGAGATGTTATATCGATACTTAAAGTAATAATTAATTATATGAGGAACAATCAGATTGAAGGATTGCGGATAAATATTGAAGGGACAAGGGCTAAAAATCGTAGCACTGAGATAACAGATAGGACTAGCAGTAATCCTGGTATAGTATTTTAATAATGATCATAATCATAATAATAATAATAATAATAATAATAATAATAATAATAATAATAATAATAATAGCTATATTAATAAAAAAAAATAAATAAATAAACAATGATAAAAAACAAAACATCAGTAATAACAATAAAAGTTAACAATCATACTGCATAATTATAATAATTCACAGAAACCTAATAAACAATAATAATAGTAATAATAATACTAGTAAGAAATAATAATAGGAGAAATCATTAGATTGAAGGATGGCGGATATTATTAAAAGGAAAGAGGTCTAAATGATCGTAACGCTGAGATACCAGATAGGACTAGCAGTAATCCCTATATCGTAGTTGAATAATAATAATAATAATAATACCAGAAGTAAAAGAAGTAAACAAACGTGAAGGGTCAGACAAACGAACATCGACGAATAAAACCAGGAAGATAAAACTATTAATATTAGTGGAGATCCTAAAACTTAATAAAAAATATAATAAAATAAACCGCCCGAATAGTAAATAATAATAATAATAATAATAATAACAATATAACTATATTAATAATAATAATAATGATAATAATAATAAAAAGGATAACAGCCATCAGTAAATAACAATAAACCTTAATGATCATACTAATAAAAATAAAATAAAATTACCAGTATTAATAATGTATAATGATAATAATAAAACACAGTAAACTTACAACTAACAATAATAATACTAATAATAATAATAATAATAAATATAATAACAATAATAATAATTCGCGGTAAATTAATAAACCACAATAATAATGATGATTAAGTAAGAGCAGAAATAAGACTTATGCTTATGAATAAAATGAAAGATAACGGAAAACCACAATCTCATTTTTCAGCAATTAGGACTCATTTAATATGAATGGGTTCCGGGATAAGTAGTAGGCTAGTTCGCGAGAAAATAACGTGGAAGCAGTCCAGATAGAGGCACGTAGTATGTTAAGCCTATAGCGGAAGAGTACTGATAGGTTCAATTAACCAGCAGTTATGCCAACACGGAGGGTAGAAATTATTTTAACATCGCAAGAAATAAGGAGTGACAACAGCTCAGATTAAGAAGGGAGGATGTGCATTATCCAACTTGGTTTAAAAAAGTATTACAAAGAGAACGGAAGAGGGGCATGGGAACTTAGGAAAATTTATAAACTTTTTGAAACGCAATGAAGAATAAGACAAGCGTTGAAAGATTTCCCCAGAATTATCGAGTGACAAACATGCAGAAATGATCGGAAACAAATTAATTTATTCTCATAGTAATTTAGAAGATGGAGGTTAGGATACTTCACCGATAGTTGGGTGTCTTAATCGATCTAGTGGAAAGTATTATCATATAAATTTGGGATTTCAAGGGCTACACTGAATATATTTCTAATGGAAATTACACACAATTATTATATTCGGCTGATCATGACACTTGACTGAGATGCATACAGGAGGGAACAGAGAAAGGATCTGCGGCCGAGATCCCTCCTCTGTACACCTTGATAGCACATCAGTGGGACTAGTGACCAGTTGAGAATAGACACACACACATGGGATTTGAAACTTATTTAAATAGTAAATGACCACTAGATCGCCTTAAGGCTCGCCAGACTTGGCCCACACTCACTCGGAACCATATTCAGATAAAACGAGCGAATAGACTGTAACCTAGGTCAATCTTGGCTAAGCGATGTTAGGGAAATCGCACAGAAACCCAAAAGAAGTTAGAAGAGTAACAGAATTAGGATAGGAAGCAAGGGAGGCATTCTATCTTGATGGAGGCCTGGCACATGCCGGAGCTACTGGGATAGAGATGCGAACAGCGACCCTTAGGAGGAAACAGTGCACAGACGAGAGAGACAAAGAAATAGGGAAGAGTTAGGGAGTGCGCAATCGGAAGGTGGGACAACCCCGTAATAAAAGGATCTGGAGTCACAGTCCTCCTCGGTGATCCTGGGGCACTGGCAATAGCACCTTGCCGACTAGGCACTGACGTTTAGGACCAGGGAACAACAGCAGATAGAGAGTTAGGCATCGGAGAACGAATATTAAACGAGAACACGGATTCTCGAGGAAATAAACTTTAGTCAAACACCCGGGTGATAAGAAAGGTGAGCAAGATACGAACCCTGTCACGGGAAATCGGATCAATCAAATCCACCCCAATGACACAACGGTGATTCGGTGAAGCCACCAGATATTAAGAACGAAAATTCTGAAGGGTCAGAAGGAGAGGGTGTGTTAGGAGGAACTCGGGACCCCTTTGTCGAGAATGGTGCTAATCCCACTTCCTTGAGGCGATGGCTCGACTAACCTCGGGACCCCTTGGAAGTAAGGGAGAGCCGTTCCCCGCCATTGAGGCGATTCGCTCGACGACCTTGCTAACACGACCATGAAACAGTGCTAGGGAAGCACAATTGGGAGTGAGGAAGACGGAACTCGGGACCCCTTTTGTCGAGAATGGTGCTAATCCCACTTCCTTGAGGCGATGGCTCGACTAACCTCGGGACCCCTTGGAAGTAAGGGAGAGCCGTTCCCCGCCATTGAGGCGGATTTGCTCGACGAGCTGTCTAGGGCCTCCCCCGTAGTTGATGATGATGATGCCAGGAAATCCGCCGGTGGTGAGAAAGCGGAAAGAAATACCGCGAAGGAAGACGTACGCACAGATAGAATGTGGTCCTAACGGGTAGATAACAAATACTAGCAAAAATAACACCGGAAACATTAGTGCACTAGAGGGAACAGAAGGAAAATTGGGAAACGCGCATACATACGATTGTGCCATCGACAGACAGAGCAAGAGGGGGTCAGAATGAGCGGGAGTACGGTAGGGACGAATTGGGCCCCGAATGGTCAGGGCGGTGATGGGTCCCCTCCCTTGAGGCGATTCGCTCGAGTTTTCTTGGGCCCCGAAGGGAGTAAGGAACTAGCGCCGTCCCCCATTGAGGCGATTAGCTCGACTAGTCCGCCAGAATAAAAACGGAAGAGGGACAGATTGACCTAGGATGAAGAAAGGGAAGAGGACGACATAAAAACGAGAGTTTAAACACCTATGGTGGTGTAGATAAGTTTAAGCACATAAGCAGTCTAAAGTAAAGTAGAGCCCCTAGGATACAAGCAGAACAGACAGGAGTAGTTCCGAGTGAAAGAAGAAGTAAGGAGAGAACCCTGGAGTAGGACGTGGGTTAAATATTTCAGAGTAAGAAGAAGGGAAAAAAAATCGAACCCCAATAAATTATGATATGTATGTAAAGGGGAAATCAAGGAAACCCCGGGAGTAAGAAGTAGGGGAAAAAAAGCAGTTAAATACATGTAGATCAGGAAACAATCAGGGAATAAAATATACAAAACGTAAAATAAAAGTATAAAAAGTTCAACAAATCAGCTATGAGAATTTGCCAATCAAACAAACAGTTAGGTGAGGTAAGAGTGTAAAGTACGCCGTATCAGAAGTTAGGGCAGCAGAAGGGAGAATGAGGACAAGGACTCAGGTTACGTAACATCACGGTGACTTCTAAAATTGAATCAGTACGGAATTAGAGGTTAAACTAAGTGGATTGATGTATCAGCAGTAAGATCAGATAGTCCGGGAAAATAGACAATGAATAATGAAAACCTGAATCCCTGTCCAGACACAAGTCGCTTAGAAAATCATATCTCAATTAAAGCCCAATTAAGACTAGGAAAGGGAGAGTTAAGAAATAGAGGCAGTTATTTCAGAAGTGGAGAAAGGAAAGAATGCTCTCAAACTCAGGACCCTAAGGAAACGATGACAGAAATTCAGGATACGAGTATTAATTGGTGTTTGTAAGGACTAATTCGGCTTTGGTCAAGTAGCATTTACATGATAAATAAGTGTAGTATATGTCTTTCCGGCTGATGTGAAGACGAGCGCACCCAGTCGAACCTAGGACTCTATTATAGAGAAAGGGACTAGATAAAACCCTTAGAATTAGGCAAAATTTAGGGCTGCTAAGTATAGCAAGATATTGACCGATCTAATTATGGAAATTATGTGTATATATACACCTGAAGTACTGTCAAATTGAAAGTTTTAGGGAAGATACAAAAAAAATTATTTAGAAAATGATATTTGTTGATGATGGCTATACACAGAATTGATAGGCATAAGAGCACTCTTTCCCGTTTTCCAGTTAATAAAAAACAAAAGAAAAAATTGCAAAATACAAATTTTGTTGGTTGTAACATTGAGATATGACTAACTAAAAGTAAATTTAGAGGAACTGAACGTAGGAAAATTATAAAAGTAAAGGTGTACATGGTTTGCTCAAGATTCGGGGTTTAGTTAAGAGGGATACTATTCTTAGTAAGAAACTAGGATTTGGTTTTGAGACCCCAGAAGGTACTATTGATTCATTTCTAAAAGTCCATATGGAATTTATTAAGAAAAAGGTAGTGCAAACCCATAGTTTTTAAACAAATAAAAATCAAAAAGAAAAAAAAAAACAGAAAAACTAAACAAAGATAACGGTACACAAAAAACCCTCAGCACAAGAAGAACGACTACGCACACGATCTGTCACTACGAGCACGACTGGGCTAACTAGAAACGACGAAGGATGTTGAGTCACCTAGGACATCCCCCACACCACGAAACTTAGACTAGCTGATACCAAAAACAAAAAGGAGGAAGACCAGGGTCTACGCGGGTACGACTTACTACATCAGGGATAGTCATTCAACATGGGAAATGTCCACCAGTCAATACGGTGCGACATGAGAGACCAAGCAAATACCTTAACCATATCAAACCGAACCTCTGATCGTCCGTGGATCATATAATAATTCCCAACCAGTATTATACAGTAAGAAAATTGGATAATAAAACACATAAATCCTATTAAACCTATCCTCCGGATAATCCATGGCTCCTAAAAGAAATTGCTGGTCTCGAGAACTTCAAAGGACAGACCCAGTATCCGGCATGGCTCTCTCCCGGACGAAGGAAGATACCATCATCGAACGTGGTCCCAGGCATCGGATTCAACCAGGGATGCTGTAATAGATCAGCATGAGCGCGGACATGCGCGGCGCCAAACAAGAACTCAGTGCTCAAGTTTCTCGGTGAATGCGGCTGGTGGAAAAGCCGAGTGTTGTGAAGAAAGTGATAAGCTCAAATTAAATATTTTAGATTTTTCTTTTTCAGAATGACAGTGTGGAAAAGTAACAGCATTGAAGAAAACAGAACTATGGAACAGTTGAAAAGGAAGAAGAGTAGATAAATTGTGTTTTATATATGTTTTCTTGTTTCAGGTTCGTAGTGACAGGCTAATCCATTTTCCAGATGTAATTTGAAAACCAGATAAATGTGGTTGATAAAGTATGAACACGTCTATGTCCCATATAGAGGAAGGGAACTACGGTAAATTGTAAAGAGAAAATGGATTAACTTGAACACACTAAATTTCATAATATATAAAAATTGTTCCTGTTAAAATTACTGTTTGTAAATCATATGTTAGAAAGAGTTAAGTAGCTTCAGGAACAGGAGATAGAGCAAATCTGTAGTATCAATGTAAACAAAATCCAGATCAATTGAATAGCTTGTGCGTAGTCTAAGTACACAACTGCAGCGGCCCCAAAAAGGGCCTTAAAAGACCCTTTCTTGGGATTGAGAAGGGGGGAATGAGTCCAACTGGATTCATTAGGCTTAAAGGACCTTCGGGACTTGGAAAATCTGGTAGCGGTTTCCTAGCCGAGCGTTAGTATGAGGATGTACAGTTATACATGTTTAGAAATAAACAAATGGAGTCTTATTTTAAACTATTTTATTACTAAAATATAAATAATTAGAAATCCTAAATATCTCTAGCCCTAAATCTATTCTAAGCCTATATTAGAACTACAGTACTTTCTTGGGGAGGGTTGAGAAGGGAGTTGTGGAATTTTTAATCTAACCAAATCTACATGATTAAAATGTTATATCCCTTTTCTAAAATATAGTTTCAAAAATATTATATTGTACTTGAATTTAAATCCAAAAGAAATGGAATACATTATTAAGAAAAATGGTCGGTGACTTACCCTCCAGCAGTACACACACAGACAGGCACGAGCCCATCACTACTCATGTGTTATATATTCAAAAATGACCTCGAGTCACCCTAAAACTGTACTACTAACATTCCAATGAACTAAATGTAGGGATGTTTACAGTTAGCTTCAATCAAGACTTTGATCTGAACTATACTCTATCTCAACAGACTTTGAATGAATAATTAAAATAATCAAAAAACAATAAAAAATCTATATAAAGAACTATGTATTCACAATAATGTTCCAGGATATTTTTAATGTGGAGGATACTAGTTTCTATCAATACAGACTTTTTTATGTTATGTTTAAATTAACACTTTCCAGATTAGGACAGAATTTAATTTCAGAAGGAAAAATTAATGCTCAAACCCCTAAATAAACTTTATTCTTGTTTCCTTCAGTTTTAAGAAAATGGACATGGTGCATAGCTCTTGAATTGATCTCTGACTCAGAGTTGATATTTTCATTATGAATAGTAGTATAGTATTTGCAGTTACAAGGACATACCTACTGCTAAGGATCCCCTCAGATTGCCTGTGCTAACTTTGTAACTTTACTACTACAAAGTAATGAATATTCTTGTTAAATTACTTCAAATAGAAGACGTCTGATGGTGTTGTTAATAGCTCTAGCTATCTGCCTTTGGACGTAAGACAATTGTATAACTGTAAAAAAAGTTAGTGTTTGTACCATGTCTCGAACAGTGTAATGGGCTGCATGCCGACATACAGAGTTAAAGGTCTGGGGTTCGATTCCAGGTTCAGATGATAATTTTTATTTTAAAAAAATTTGTAGGTCATGTTTCAACAGGGGTGAAACATCTCTTAACATTGGTCTCTCATGCAGTGGTCTAATTTCAGTTCATGATTGAATTTCTGGTTTGTGGTTTTTCAGAATTTTCCTCAACTATAAGATAAATGTCAGAAAATTCAAGACATAAGTTCCCAGAAAAATCATCAGCCTCATAATTATCATGAATCATATTCATAAGAACAGAGTCATCTAGTTCACAACAATAGAAGCAAATCATCATAGTTCCATCCAAGACTATAAGTCAACATCTGTTAAATTAGAGAGTTCAAATGTCCAATGTACACGATATCTTTTGGGCAGTAGTGTCTCTAGAAACTTTAGTTTGGAGGGCTGAAATTGTGGTCAAATATGCTAAAAAACCTAATGGGAATTTCTTTAAATAATAGGCATACCATATTGAAAAGACAAAAATTCATCAAATGTTAGTTGAAAAAAATAAAGTTCTACTGCTTGCTGCCATGTAGGCAGTAAATTAATTTCCAGCTCATTCCATTCCCATTAGGTCAGAAAAACAGTCTATGTATTGTGAAAATACATTTTTAACAAACATTCAATTCTTGGGCTGCTGGGAATGATAAAATTAAACAATAACAAAAATATTTTCTACATTTTACTTCTCAATTTATACAGTCCCAGTATAAGTAAGAAGATAGTAATGATGATGGATTCAATGTCAACAATATAAGCAATAACTAGCAACCAACAAAACACCCCGATCATCCAGAACATAAGAGTCATGTATAAAATTGAAGAAGCTCGAGGTAAACACATTGTGCTGTCGTATATGGGATTACTGGGTAATGAATGAGCGGACTTCTTAGCAAAGAAAGGCTCCAAAATCAGGCTAAGGACATCAAAAGAAGACAACAGGTGCTTAAACAAAAAATACATCTCAAAAGAAGAGAACAGAATATAAAAATCTTCAAAATAAGAAATATAAAGACATAGCGAAATATGTTGAAACAATAAAACACCTCCCTAAAAGAAAAGCAGTAGCTCTCTTCAGATTACAAACAGGCCATGACTGTCTGGATGACCATTTCATCGAATGGGAATTGTTCCTAAAACTATGGGATGCTCCTTGTGTGGAGAAAATGTTCTCCTAAGCAAGGAACACTTGCTACGCTGCAGGTGACTAGACCCCAAGAAAAAGGACAGGAAAGACATCACAGGACTAAATTGGAAAGCAAGAGGACTAATGGTGTAAACCAAGCTCCAGCCATTTGAAAACAACAACACTTCTCAATTTAAAAAAACCAGGACAATAATTGTGTGTCTAACTGGGGAGATGTTTAGAGTAGGAATCAAGCCTTTCCAAATAAGACCTAGTTGCTCTTCTGCTTTTAGTGAAAGAGAACACCAAACTTGCACACAGACACAGCAATAATCTATAGATAAGTCAGGGCATTACCATTGTAGTTAATAGCTAAAGCAACTACAAATAAATTTTTTTATCTATTAATTCATAAATATAACCTGCTTAATAATTTATGAGGTTGTAACCACAGGATTCTATTTGACTTTTTTAAATTTTTCAGAAGAGCAATTTAAAGCTTAGAACTAAATGTAGGATAAGATGTCCTGCGCCGTAACTGAGTGGTTAAAGCAAGATGCCTTAGCACAGAGCTATGGGACTTACACTGATTCAGGTCTCCATTGGGGAAGAAATTTTCTCATGGAATTTCAGCAAATATTGACCAGTGTCACCTAGCACCATGAGGCTACAATATGTATCAGCTCTGAGCTGAAAACCAGCTATAACGGCTGGGGGACCCAACATGCTGTCCAGTTATAGGTTGAGAAAACCAGCTATAATGGCTGGGGGACCCAACATTACTGTCCACATGTCAGCCCTACACTGTCTGGATGATTGTCTGCTTCTGTGATTAACACATATGGATGTGAGACCATTTAGTGGCTGGTAGGCCAAGAGCCTTTTAGGCCTGTCATGCCATGGAGTTTGTTTATAGGTTATAGCAATCATTGACCAAGACAATACTCAGAGATTATAAATATTATGGACAAAATATGAATGTTAGTTATAGAAATGACACTTAGCAATCATTTAATATAAAAAACAAAATAAAAAAAAATGTACATAAAACCCTGCGGCTTTAACTTCCCAAATTTTCATAAGAAATTAAGTTTAGCCAGTAGAGCCATTTAGGTCACAGTACAAAAGATCAAACATCAACATTGTTCCATCAATTACTTAGATTAATTAGAGTAAGAAACCAAAATGAGGGTTGGAATACATTGATTTGATTTGATTTGGTACAAATTCTCTAGGTAACTATTCATTTTTTTAAAGGCAAAAGCAACAAGTATGCCTGGTACTTAATAAAACATCTATAGCCTATATCTAAAAACTTCAAAAAACCTTATAGCCTATAGGCCGTAGTCTTGACACAGTCAAAAATAAAAATATATAACAAGAAACAACAAAATATATTAATTAAAAAATATTTCACATTTACAGGTGTTCGACAACATAATCCATGCAAAATCATGGATTGTCTTATAACTGCAGCTGAAAATGGTGAGTAAATATTAAATTTATCACTTCTCACCAAATGACAAACTTTATTTAAAGAAAAACATATACCCCTGAATCAAGATTTGAACCTGATACCTCTGGTTCTGTATACCAGCACTCTATCCACTAAGCTAATAATAATAATAATAATAATAATAATAATAATAATAATAATAATACTTTATTTATTCTGGCAGAGTTAAGGCCATAAGGCCCTCTCTTCCACTCAACCAGTACAAATACAAACAAATATTCGACAAATATAGATATACACTATACTAATTATAAACACTTAAAGATAAGCTACTAGGCATTCCGATTCAAATGCATATTATTTCTCTCATTTATTAATCACTAATCTACCAGGTATACCAATTCAAACACATTATTTCTCTCCTTTATGCGTTTTGGCCTGCACTCTTATTGTGATCTCAAGTCCAGTATCTTTTATGTTTTTATTATTAATTTAACACTTCTCACTGAAGGATAAATTATATTTGAAGAGAAAAATTTTTGCCTAGACCGAGACTCGAACCCGGGACCTTTGGCTTTCCGGAAAGCCAAAGGTCCCAGATCAATAGAAACCATACTGGCTTTATAAAGTAGTGTTAAATTCACAATAAAAATGTCTTCTTAACTAAGAAGCCGCCATTTGCAAAGATAGAAGCAAAGATTTCAAAGCATTTGGCACGAGGGAATTACAATGTATATAAGAGAAAATTTGCATCTACATCACAACTCACCTTGGTAGCTCAGTTGATAGAGCATTTGGCCCAGAAAGCCAAAGGTCCTGGGTTCGAGTCTCGGTCTAAGCAAAAATTTTTCTCTTCAAATATCCATTATCTTTGTTCGTTTTGAATGTCTGGAAGTTTAAAAACCAGAATAGGGTGATTTAATATCCGGTATCTGGGAAAATGCATTTAGCATTTGGCAAATGGGTTAAAAACAGTTTATGGTGAAATTAAATGTTTCTTACCTCTCCTCATAAATATTTTCTAAGTTGATCACGATTTCGAGACTATAACTGTCTCATCATCAAAACTTTGTTGGTGACTGGTGTTATGTCGATCGGAAGAAGTAGAGTTTCTTCCGATCGACATAACACCAGTCACCAACAAAGTTCTGATGATGAGACAGTTATAGTCTCGAAATCGTGATCAACTTAGAAAATATTTATGAGGAGAGGTAAGAAACATTTAATTTCACCATAAATTAAACCTCATAGTGATTAATTCCTATAAAAGTTAAAAATAAAAACAGTTTGTTTATAAAACTGTGTTTTGTTTCAGCAATTAACATGTTTCATGAGATGATATTAAAATTAAATTTATTTGTTTCAGCAATCAATATGTTTCATCAGATGGGATTAAAAGTGCCTATCCTAGATTTTATTGAAAATCTGCCAATATTTTCAAATAAGAATAGATATGATGTAGAAACAGAAGGAACATCAGAGATTAAACAATTTCCATCAGAGAAAGCAACTAACAGAACTAATGAAACACAAATTCCAGTGTTGTCAACTACCACTAGACCCAATTCAACACAACCTCCACTGGAAACAACTAGTGTCATATCTGAAACAGCCATAACACCAAGTTCCTACTCTTCAGGAACAGAACTTCAAACAAAAGTCCTGCAATTGGTTAATATTCTTGGAGTTGTAGCAATTTGCAAAATTATTTTTTGATTTTTACAACTATTTTTCTTAAAAACAAATCTCAAGCAACATTCCTCCAAATTATCAATATTCTTGGAATCGTAGTAATTTGAGGACTTTTTCTTAATTTGTCCAGGACTGGAACATGTTGAACTAAATATAACATCAAAATATTAAGCTTTACTACTTGAAAGTAATGTAAAATTCTCGTTAAAAATACTTTGAATAGAAGCTGTCTGACAGCATTGTTATTAGCTGTAGCTATTTTGCCTTTGGATGTAAGAGAATTGAGGGATCTAGTGAGAGAGGAAGCTATGCCACTTTGACAAATAATCAGTGCTATTTATATTAAAATTTATATTTTCCCTTTTGCATTGTTTACATAACAATAAGTTAAAAAAGTTACCCGTTTATTGTACAAATAAAGTTGTAATATAATGCTTTATAAAACCCAATTTATTTTCATTTCTTCTCAAAGTCGCATAACTCCCTCTCTAACTTGACCCCTCAATTGTATAAGTGGAAAGAAATGTTAACTTTTGTACCATGTCTAGAATGGAGTAGTGAGCTGCATGCTGATGTACAGAGACATAGGTCCACAGTTCGATTCCCAGTTCAGACATTAATTTTTCATTTCAAAAAATAAATTTGTTCAGGACAGAAACATGTTAAACTAAATATAACATCAAAATTGAGGATTATTTGTTTGATGTTTACACATACAGAATTTTTTTTATTTATCATAGCTCATTTATGCAATCTATCAGTAATTTCTTAGAAAGTAACTTGTTCTAAAAGTCATTATTTTTTACTAGTTCATTTGAATGAACTATCTGATAAATTAAAATGTTTCATACCTCTCCTCATAACCAGTCTTCTAAGTATATTGTGATTTCAAAAGCCTTGGTAGCCCCATCTTCAGTACCCTCTTGACAACTGATGTTATGTCGATCAGAAGAACTACTACTTCTTCCCTCTGTTGGTGGAATGATAAACCTCTGGATCCAGTCAGACTCTGCAGGAATTTCAAAGTTCATAAGTTTTTCTTTCTTGTTTTTTTTCCAAAACAACTGTCAGTTCTTTTGTTTGTCTATTTGTTCAATTAGACTGACTTTTGATTTAATTAGATGGTTTTTCAGACCAAGCATGAGCAGCTACTGCTGACTTTTCTACTTCACCATTTTTGACATTTCTAAGATGTACTTTCACCTTTGTTTTCAAATTTCTTTTTGTTTTTTCCTATGTAAATTTTGTCACAATTCCTTTTGTCACAGTCATGAAGAGTGTACTAAAGATGGGGCTGCCAAGGCTTTGAAATCGCGATATTCTTAGAAGACTGGTCATGAGGAGAGGTATGAACATTTAAATTTATCTTAAATTAAACTTCATAGTGATTATTCCTATAAAAGTTTAATCCATCCATCCATAGTAATTCTACCCAAGGGCAGGTCTTTCAATGCAATCATAGCATTTTCATGCTATGTTTTGCAGCTTTACTAGGGAATTATAGGTGTGGTAGCTTCCCGTTGCCTTCCACAAAGGTTTAATAATGAACTATAATTTGTGTGTATCTTTAGCCATTCGCGCTGGCTTCTTGGTTTTAGAAGTTTTTAGTCACAGACATAATTAGATTTATATGTCCTCCCTCCCCTTACTAGGGAAACACCCACAACCCCTCTTACCATTTTTTTCTATAGATAACATAATTATTAATATATTTCACTTATAGCTCATCTATTAATGAAGTTTAAAAATCCATGTAAGCAAAAAAAAACAGACAAGTTTGTTACATAACAGTTCAAACAATATGATTAGAGGTACTGTCAGCAAAACAATGGAATTTCATAACTTTAAAAAAAAATCCAAAACACACACAAACTATAGTTGTAGAATTTAGTTACCGATTTAAGGTTGGTCAAACTTGGCTAATTTTGCGACATTGATAATTTCATCATATTTTAAATTTTGTTTGTAAGGAAGTTGTACTGGCACGAAAAACAAATTATTTTTTTGTCTCGTAGATGGCAGAAAGTCTAGTGTCTTGCTATGTTTTTATATTTGTGATAACAGCTTTCCTTGGTCATATTTTATGTTAATTTGCAGAGTAAGTATTTTCATTCATGTTAGCAGTTGTTAGATTTAATATTTCTCTGTGTTTGAAGAACATTTTTGAATAGATATTTGTTGACACTAAATGTGTCGAAATGTGAGCTGTGGTTCATGAAAAGTGTTAAGGGTTGATTCTTTATAAGTGGGATTTCAAATGCATTGAATGTAGAATGGAGAGTGATTAGAAAGTTTGTCATGAATTTACTCTAATACTAATATGAAATTACCAGAGTTCTTCAAACCTCCAGAAAAATAACAGATATATAATTTATGTATATTGGTAATAAAATAAAATATATATTCAACAATTCAGCATATATATATATATATATATATATATATTGTTCATATATCCTTGACTTTAACATTCCTAAGAGTCTGACCAGAATTGTTCACAATATTAAGTTATAATAGTCTAAAAGCTTAGGATCAAGAAATTAACTGAGTACGCTATATATATAACGAGCTTCCAATATAAAACCGGACCGGCCTCACGGAGTTTCACCCGGCATACAGTGCTGTCTCTTCCTCCTGCAATTCACCCTGCCTGCCACCCGTCCTTGAACTGTTTCTTACCTTATAGAAAATGCTGGAAATGTTGTCCTCCTGCACACGTGCTATGGGATCACCTTGGTTTAGACAATGAACACGTGTACACTTGTAAGGTTTGAGTTTTAACAATTTTGTTGCTGTATGTGCAGAAGATACTGAAATCCCAACTTGTTGTGCTAATTTCGGTAATGATTTTTGTGGTGAACGTTCCAAATTTTCGCCAATTTTGTCTAATTTTTCTTCAGTGAGAACCGTACGCCTTCGCGTGTGTTTCTTATTTTGTACTGAACCAGTGGTCTCAAATTTAGTCACAAGATCGTGGATTGTCGATCTGGAAGGAGGTAATTGTCCAGGGAAGTTCTGAATAAATTCCTCGCGAACGCGATGAGCTGATTCGTATTTATAATAACATTTACACACATAAATGCGCTGCTCTAATGTCAGCTGACGTCTCATCTTGTCGAACGATAGTAAACTGACTAGTTCAAGGACGAACGGCTGGCAGAGTGAAATGCGGACGAGGAGAGAGCGCTGCCTGAAGGGTGAAACCCCGTAAGGCCAGTCCGGGTTTATATTGGAAGCCCAGTATATATATAACAGAAAAACTTGTTTAATCTGTAACTTGAATAATGCAGAAATCTATCCAATGTGAACAAATTTATTGCTCACGGAAAAATAATAGTAATTTTACATGTATTTGTTTTGTATAAAACGGAATCTGTCCAATGCAGAAACGGAAGGATATTTCTACACAATTCATGAAAAAATGTATATAAAGCGGAAAGACAGAGAAATAAATTAGTTTCCGCTTCATTGATTCCTGTTAGGCAAAAAAAAAAAAAAAAAAAAAGGAATGATTCCTGCCACTGGGTGAAGTAGAGATTCTATCTGTACCTGAAATTTCATTTTGGCCTCACTGCATACCCGTTATGTGAAATACAGATAACTGTCTTACAAATAAACATTGCACTGTAAAATCTTAAATAAATTCAGAGACTGATCTTTCACAGGTAGCATTCTGAATTTATGGAATAAAGATGGCTAAAACGTATTCATCATTGTCATTAAACAAAAAAGCGAAAGTGATTGAAGATAAATCTCCAAATTTCTGGACCAATGCTCCAAAGTCAAGCTCTAGCTGCTGCTAAATCCCTAGGGAATAACAATTTCAAGGCATCTTCAGGTTGGCTGGATAGTTTTAAAAGATGACACAATGCAGTGTGGAGTGAAATTTGCGGGAAATCAAAGGATGTGGATGAAAGTGTAGTTAGTGAGCGGAAACCTATACTGCATACTTCAATTTCAGGATATGCACCTAAGAAACATTTTAACGCTGATGATAGGGTCTATTTTTTTGCACATTAACCATCGAAGTCGCTCATACATACTATATTTCACTTTATAAAGGCAGCAAAACTGCAATTAATCCAATGTATATAAAAAGACACACACGGTACTCTATATTCTAAGATTATTAATAAGTTTTAGTTTTTTTTATAATGCTGAATTTTGTCTAATATGGAAAGAAAAATTGGTCCCATCTGATTCCGCTTCGAGCAAGTTTTACTGTATATATCTTCAATCTCATGATCTGTATAGTTTTTTCTTAGCAGTACCAAATAAGGCAATGTGACCAGTCAATATAATAAATTTGTTGCATTGGCAATTCTATTTTCCACAATTTGAGTTAACTTTTAGAGCAGCCATATTGCTAATACATAAGATGAGTATGTTACATCTTGCCTCATCATTTATGAAGAAACTATTGTAATTTATTAACCATACTATTATTTTAAAATTTTCAGGTTAGGTTTATTTGAAATTCTAATCACCTTCCCCTATTTCTTGCAATTTTTTCATTAAAAAAGATATACATTTATTTATATATATATATATATATATATATATCAATCCACAGTAATTCTTCCCAAGGGCAGGTGTTTCACCGCAATCATAGCATTTTCATGCTATGCTTTGCAGCTTACTAGGGAATTATAGGTGTGGTAGCTTCCCGTTGCTTGTAGCAGATATAATGGACCTCTAATTTAGTATGATTAATAAATAAACAAAGAATGAACTGAATATAGAATACAAAGTAACTTAAAATAAATATCTTAATGGTGAAATTTCCCACAAGTAGCGGTGGGAAACCTTAATGCGAAGAGGTCATAAATATGTAGTCCCCAAAGTAGACCAGAAATTCTTAAGCCGGGTCTAGTTGAAAACATCACATTTGGAAGAAACTTCAAACTTCCAAAATTTACAGCTGCGCGAAGCCCAAACTGGTAAACACGCTCGCTACTCATGAGAAGAAATTAACAAGTAGGTGGAAGTTTAATAAAAAGATTTACGCCCCTAGGAGACATGTGATTTAAAATAATTGAAAATTCTAACCTATCAAAATCAGAGTTAGGATGTATAACCATATATGGAAATAAAGGGTCCTGACTTTGATACTAAACTCATGAGGACAAAACCAACAAGACTTAACTGTTCGTAGAGAGAACACTTATACTCAATCGTTCATGGAGAGAAGGTCTAAATTCCGTTTATTTGAATAATGTCTTGGAATAAAAATTACATGACTTGGTAAAAAGAACCCCGATTACAAATTCATCAGATAGCTCGAGTCCTCATAAGTTTGAGATATCGAATGTCCGTAACGGAAAAGTTTTATTCAGAAAGTGTAAAGTGCATTTAAGTTTGTCCACGAAGAGAAATAAAATAAGTTAAATATGAACTATTGTTTACTTTCAACGCATCTCTCCTTCCGGTCCCTATATTAGACGACAATCTCAGCGCTCATCCTGAAACAAATAGGAACCGACTAGCTACCGAGATAGGGCAATCAACGATTTACAACAATTAAAACAGCGAACCAAAGTGACTAATTAATTACCAATTTGAAAAATACTGCCCCATGCTTTCTACACTGATGAAGGATGATGATGATAATGATAAGGATGATGATGGCCGGATGATTTTCAGGGATAATTGGGCCCTAAGCTACCTGACATTTGTCTTATAGGCAATGGAAAAACCCCAAAAACCTCACCCAGGAGCCTGTCCCAATCGGGAATCAAACGGGCCCACTGTGTGACAAGGCAGCACGCTACCTTGAGACCAGGTGGGGGACTACTTCTGACCATAGATCTTTTATTACAAAATTCCCAATCGACAGACACCTGTCATAAGAATTTTTTAATCCACAATTTTCGAAACACATTACTTTTGCATAGAGAATAACTTACTTTCAAATATTACTGATTTAGCTCCTATTTTCATTTGTTGCACGCACACACACACACACACACACACACACACATATAGCAGGTTTCACAATGTTACACATTTTCCTAAACCCCAATTAATCTACTGTCATTCTCCTCCACATTTCTCTGTAATTCCAATCTCCATCATCCAATCCTTTTTCCTGCTCAAAACACCATCCATACATATTATTTTTTGCCGTCTTCTTCTTCTTCTTCTTCTTGTACCAAGCAACACCCATTCTAGTATTCTTCTTGGGAATCTGTCTTCTGTCATTCTTTTTACACGACCATACCATTTTAGTTGTTTGTATTTTTTATGAAATCCACAATTGAAGTTTGAACATTCATATTTTGTTTAATTACGCTGTTTTTTTTAACACTTCTAGAAATTCCAGCTAAACGCATTGAAAAATCCCATTTCTGCATAATTTAATTTACTTATTGTTCTAGAATTTATTCACATGTTTCTGCACTGTATGCTATTGAAATCCTTATAATTGTATTAAAAATGTTTGTTTTTTTGTCTTCTTCTTCTTCTTCTTCCTTCCAAGTATTAGGCCAAGGCCTGTTACGATCCCATAGAAAATTTTCCCTCCAGCGTACCTCGAGAAATTCTCGTATAAGACTTGAAAGCATAATAAAAGTCCCTTCGATTGGTTGCTGGCCAAAGGAAGGCAAGACCAGTGATGGGGCTGCCATCTTATAGCCTCTGGTCAGGCTTTTCTGGAGAAGAAAAGAAAATAAAGGAAAGAAGAAATGGAAGAAAGGAAAGACTCCCTAGCCCTTGGATGCCCTAATAGAGTCGGGGCCAAAAAAAACAAGAGAGGTTAGATAGTAAAGTTAAAAGAGTGCAAAACACAAGTAAGTGGAAGAAATGCTTTGCACAGCTTGGGCACCTTGTCGTTGCCATCCACATATCCCCTAGATGAGAACTTATATTATGATCCCATAAAACACCTTTTAATTTTGATATTGCAAATTTTCCTTATTTATCCTTATTCATTTCAGCATCATGACTTTCATCTGCACTAATTTTTGTCCCCAAATATACATATCCATCATATGTTTTTAATTATCCATGCCCATCTTCTAAAATCAGATCTTTTGATTCATCTCCTATTACCATATACTTCATTTTGTCCAAATTTATCCTCAATATCCATTTTTCATATATCTCTTTCAGTTTTCTTGTCATGTACCACACTCTAAATCTTTGTAATTTTCTGCCATCAGTAACTAATCATCAGCAAACAGCAACAAATAAATTGTATCTTCTTCTACCTTTATTCCCATAGGTGAACATTATATAAATATATATATATATATATATATATATATATAATGAGGAAAGAAATAATATATGGTGAACAATAATTATTTTTGTTAGAGTGCAGATTTTTAATGTCTCTCTTTCTTTGCATACTACGGAGTGCTACTTAGTACATAGGTTAACATTCAGTGCTTTAATTGAAAAAAAATATTTTGGTGGCCTCACCTTTATAAGAAATTCCATGTTATATACCATATATAGTGAGAGTTTTTAAAGACATTTTGACAAATAACTATTAATAAATAGTTCCATCAATATTGTTATAATAAATTATGCTGTAACTATAAAAATTCATATACCAAATAGTGAGATATGCCATCCCCGCATACCACATTGTCTACTAACATTTATCAACAGACTAGGGTTTATAAATAAAAAATGGCTAAATATTTAGATAAAACTACGTTTTATTTTTATTTAATTAATAAATATGGATTTTCATCAAGTAAACACCAACTCAATTGATTAAATATTTAGATATGTATGGACTAAAGATTTTCATAATATGGTGTAAAATATAGACTAAATTTTTTATTGAAATGGTGCAAACATTTTCTGGTAGACATTATGAAAACTTAAAATATATTTACAATATGACAGTATTGTAACTATTTAATAGATAGTTCATTAACTACTGAATAGAAGATGTTAAACTATTGGGGATTCTCCTCTTTAATTTATCTGATATATTTTCAAAGTCCTATAGAACAACAGTGCACATGCGCCAGAGTTTATCGAGCCAGCGATAACCCACCATCGAACCACATATTGATTATTACACAGCTCTAAAAAAAATTTTTGTTGTCATGGATATCTCAGTGAATTTCTATGTTTTCAAGTGCACAGTTTACGAATATATTCATGAAAGTGCTGAATGTGCTCTAGTTTTTATGATTTTTGCGTATCTTATATCTTGAACAGTAAACAGCTTGTTACTGATAAAATTTATGTTTGCAGTCATGATTTGATTTCTGCACATTTTTTTCGAATATACAAACATCACATGATCCCCACTCTCGCACCCTCACTCCGCACATCGGCCGTGATCTCAGCTATTTGACAAAATTAAAGTACTCACGACGTGCATCTGGATATGATAAAACAATTTGTTAAAGCTTTGAACAAGGAAGGAAAATGTTTCAAATATATTTATAGAAAATTTCCTAAGCTCAGAATGCAAAAGTTAAAAGGCAGAATATTTTATGGTCCTCAAATTTGGCAATTGATGAAAGATGCAAATTTTATCAAAGTTATGACTGTTCCAGAAAGTGAAGCTTGGAAGGGTTTTGTATTGGTAGTAGAAAATTTCCTAGGTTATTATGAAGCACCAAATTATAAAGAAATTGTGCAAAACATGTTGATAAGCTTCAAGATTCTAGGAGCAAATATGAGTATAAAGTTACACTTTCTCCACAGTCATCTGGATAGATTTCTGGATAATTCAGGAAATTATAGCAATGAACAGGGAGTGCGCTTTCACTAGGATCTAAAAGTAATGGAGGAAAGGTATCAGGGTAGATGGGACCATCACATGATGGCAGATTACTGCTGGTCTTTAAAAAGAGATTGTCCCCTAAAATGATAGAAGAAAATCTTATAAAAGGTGTTTCACTGAAGTATAACATGGGTTTTCGATATTTTTCTTTCTATTTACATCTATGTATACTAATTTTTCAAAAAACTATTGGCATTATAAATATATCTTATATTTTTTTCATATTTTCTGATTTTTGTAGTGTAAAATGAAAATAAAGATTAAAAAACAGAGGAAATCTTCCAAAATCATTGATAGTTTCATGAATTGTGAGCATATATATCTAAAATTAATCTTATATCAAGGGCAACAAAACCACTGTTGTCCAGTGTTATCATTGTTTCGATAATTATCTTTTTTTTATGTATTTAGACACATTTAAAATGTAACGAACCTAAAAGATAACTAACTCACACTTAACCTAATTCAATTACTCTAACCTAGGGTGGATCCCATGTAATGCCCTTTTTTTCACTCCTTAATAATTGCAACCATCGATAACCCACTGGTTCCACTATATAATATACTATGGAGAAAATAAGTCACCATCACAATATATGTATTTGAATGAATACTTAATTCTAAAATAAAGTTATAAAAATGTTTGAAAACATTCAAAATGTTTAAAATATTTAAAAATGTTAGTAAATATATAAGAAGACATAATTCTCAACAATAAACACAAAAATCAAGGGTAAATTATTCTAAAGAAGAGCTAAACTATTTCTTTGAATCCTATGACCTCCAGTGGCTTTACTAATTTTCTGGACCAGATCTGCTTTTGTCAGGTATAAGAAATTGTTGGGGGTTGATCGATAAAGCCAAAGTCGAGCCTCACCAATAAAGAAAATAATGTATATATAATGCAACATGTTTTTAAAATTCCATAGAAATTCAAGAATCCAGCTTTAAATTACAAATGCTAGTGAAACAAATTTTAATTATACTGACAAGAATAACATCAAAATCATAATATATGGAATATATTTAAAATTTAAAAAAAACATTTATATAAACCATTGAGTAACACTAAGAAATTTGGACTGGAAGTAAACATCAATAAAACTAAATTTACGTCCACACATAGAAATGCATTATATAAAGGAAATGGAAAACTAATGATAAATGAGGGAAATTTTGAAGAACTGGCTGAATCCAAATATCTAGGAACAATAATTACAAATAGGAACTAGTTGCACAAAGAAATTAAACATAGCCTGAATTCTGGAAATGCATGCTATTAGGCATTATAGGGACTCTTGTCGTCCTAACTCCTTTCAAAGAATGTTAAACTGAAAATATATAAAACTGTTATTCTCCCAGTTATATTATATGGATGCGAAGCATGGACTCTTACTTTCAGGGAGGAATGGAGGTTATGAGTATTTGAGAATAAAGTTCTTAGGAAAAATTTTGGGCCAGAAAGAGATGAATAGACAGGTGGATGGAGAAAACTACATAATAGCGAGCTACATGGTGTGTAGGCTATAGGAAGCCAGATATAATAAGAACAGTTAAGTCTCATAGACTGCATTGGGCAAGAATGGGGAATGAAAAATGTGCATGAAAGCTTCTGTTAGGAAAACCAGAGGGGAAAACGCCCAGTTGGTAGACCAAGAATGAGGTGGGAGAATAACATTATCCATGATTTGAGGGAAGTAGATTATACAGGGATGATTGGAAAACAATAGCTCAGGGTAGGGATGTATGGAGAGCTTATGTCTGCGCGGCCATGAACCTACGGGTTCGATAGAGCCAGTGAGTTAGTTAGTTAGTTAAAGGTAATTTATTTTTCTGAAACATTTAAAAATATAGAGGACCTACCTATTATACCATGAAATATGAAAAAAAAATTCGTCTTAAACAACATCAAATATCCTCATTCGTGAACATAAAAGGAAATTACAATTTACTAATACAAAAATAAATGCATAATTATATAGAAATCCTAACCCTGTGTACCAATAATCTTATTTTTCAAAATTTGATGTTGTAATAATTATTGCATTAAACTAAACCTTGAATAGTTCTTCTCGATATATCGTGTCTTCATAATTAAATTATATATATATTTAATGCATTACTTCAGTTCCTATAAAACTTCACTATCCTCGTCAGATTATTTAAGAGGAAAGGGTTGTATTCCCTGATTGCATAAATTGCCTCTAATTGTAATAACATACCTGAACTGTTTTGAAGATAAGTTCATCATTATTATATGCCAATAAAGGAATTTATTTCAATAAAAAATAATATCGCATCGCAAATATATAAAATAAACACCCGCGAGACGCGATACGTCTTCCCGCACGAAGACAACAAATAATACAAGTTCAGCCGAGCGCGCGGTATCAAAGATATCTGTAAACATCTCTTGACGCTAGAAAGTCAGTGATGTTAGAACCATCGCAAAACAAGTATAGAGGTATTAAAACGTTAGCGTTTTTATTATTGCATAGCTTATATTATTATTATTATTATTATTATTATTATTATTATTAGGCCTATATAATGACAATTATAATAATTATTATCATAAGTAATGCCACGAGCGATTTCCAAATTGTCGATAAATTCACGACTCACGAAGTGAGAAGTGAATTTATCTAGAGAATTTGGAAATCAGGAGTGGCATTTGTTAGGACTATTTAACGAATAAAATTAAGCTTTTACTAAAAAATAATTATTTGACTATAGTTACCGGTGTTTTAAAATATTTATATAGTTAATGTAAACAGCGATGTTTGAAAACAAATTAGAAATGTGAGGTTATGTATATTCACTGCAACTCGATCATATTATTTATTGCCAAATAGGATCGCAATATTGTAAGAATGCACTCTAGTGGAGAAATAATGAAACACATCAAACTATTATAATCAACATTATATGTTAATCATTTATATTTTGAATAAACAACTCAGTAAAATCACTGAATCCATTTATTATTTGCTATATTCAATGTATTTGTTGGAGAAAAATAATGGTCTAACCTGTTCAGAATATTAAAATAGAGGAGCTTTCTTTATCACAAAACCAGGAGCTGATAAAAGAAATCGATAAAGAGCGAGGTGAAACACGACTGTCATTGGTGTAAAACAGAATTCATTGAAACGTGATTGGTCATTGACTACCATTTGCGACATGAGTTAAATAGTCTAGATAATTTGGAAATCAAGAGTGGCATTTGTTAGGACTATTTAACGAATAAAATTACTAAAAAATAATTATGTGAATATAGTTACCGGTCCCTCCATGGTATCTTTACCTTGTCGTGGTGGAGTGGCTTGCGTGCTTAAATGATCCTGAGAGCTATGTCGGCGGTAGCATTGCTGCCGATAGGGTTACCCATGCCGGACTGGTCGAAGGTGATAAGCCAGACGAAAAAAGTACCTTGGGCGAAAGAGTGACGATCTTTCACCGTAAAATTTTCCGGAGGTCAAATAGTCCCCCATTCGGTTCTCCGGGCGGGGACTACTTCAGGGAACCCATGCCAAAGGATCAAACACAGGGACATGTTCCTAGGAACATGGAATGTTAGAACTTTATACAATAGCGGGGCACTAGAGATATTAACGCGGGAATTGGATAAATCGTCCTTGGATATAGTCGCTTTACAGGAAGTTAGGTGGCCAGGAGAAGGTAGTCAGGAATCAGGAAACTTTGCATTATACTATGGGGGTGCAGAAAGACCTGCATTTGGAACGGGTTTTTTAGTCAGAAGGAGGATCCTATCCGCTATACGAGATATTAAATTTATTAGTGATAGGATATCATACATAATTCTAAAGGGTAAACGACATGATTTTATAATTGTAAATGTACATGCCCCCACAGAAGATAAAGATGACAAGATCAAGGATGAGTTCTATGAAGAATTAGAATGCTTATTTGATAGCCTTTCACGATATCATATGAAAATTGTCTTAGGAGATTTTAATGCAAAAGTGGGGCGGGAAGATATATTCAAACCAACAATAGGCAAATTCAGTCTTCATGAAGATAGTAACGACAACGGGGTTAGATTAGTCACATTTGCCACATCAAAGAATCTCATTGTTAAGAGCACAACATTTCAGCATAAGGATATTCATAAATACACCTGGACGTCCCCAGATGGAGAAACTCGGAATCAGATAAATCATGTATTATTGGATAAACGCTGGCATAGTAGCATCATTGATGTTAGATCAGTTAGAGGGACAGACTGCAATTCGGATCATCATCTGGTCAGAGTGAAAATCAGACAACGGCTATTGCTTATGAGAGGAACGAACGCTAAAGATGATTCTGTAAAATATGAATTAAAAAACTTGAAAAATGATGAAATGCGGCAAGAATACCAAATCAAAATTGCTAATAGATTTGAAGTACTGGAATCTTCAGATGACAATGTGGCAAACGAAGAAGGAACTGATATAAATAAAGAATGAGAGGCTATAAGAGATACTATTAAATTGTCAGCATCAGAAAGCATTGGTTGTTTAAAAAAGAGGCAAAACAAGAAATGGTTTGATGAGGAATGTGCCGACATAGTAAACAAAAGAAAGCTAGCAAAAATGAAATGGTTACACGAGTCAAATGAGGTAAATTTAGAGCAATTGGGTAGTGTTAAACGTGAAGTTACTAAAGAGTAAAAAGAGGGATTATTTGAGAGAGAAGATTAATGATCTTGAAATGAATGCAAAAAATAGGAACATTAGAGAATTATATCAGGGAATTAGTATAGAGAAGGAGGGGTTTCAGGCTACAACAAACATAATTCGGAATGAAAAAGGGGATATGATTGCAGATTCTAAGAGTATATTAAATAGATGGAAAGGTTACTTTAATCAGCTATTAAATGTACATACAGAACAGGACATTGAGGAGGATAGGTTACAGACAGCAGAAATGCTAGTCGCAGAGCCAAGTGCATTAGAGGTTGAAATGGCAATTGAAAAATTGAAGATGTATAAAGCATCAGGTTCAGATGAGATCCCAGCAGAACTGATAATATCAGGGGGAGAAAAATTGATGGACAAGATACGCTGGTTGCTTAGTAGGATTTGGGAAAAAGAAGCTCTTCCAGATGAATGGAAGGAATCAATTATCATACCAATTTATAAGAAAGGAGATAAAACTGATTGCAACAACTACAGGGGCATCTCATTACTTTCAACTTCGTACAAAATTCTAACAAATATATTAGTAAGCAGACTTGCTCCCTATATTGATGACATTCTAGGAGATCATCAATGTGCATTTAGAAGAAACAGGTCTACAACAGATCAGATTTTCAGTATAAGACAGATTTTAGAAAAGAAATGGGAATATAATGGTACTGTACATCAACTATATGTAGACTTCAAAAAAGCATATGATTCAATTAAGAGGGAAAAGTTATATAGTATCCTGCTGGAGTTCGGAATTCCTAAAAAGTTAGTTAGACTTATACGAATGTGTCTGAATGGCTCAAAGAGTAGGGTGCTTGTAGGCAAACAGTTTTCAGACACTTTTGAAATCCAGAATGGGTTGAAGCAAGGAGATGCACTATCTCCTCTACTATTTAATTTTGTACTAGAGCATGCAATTAAATCTTTAGAGAATGAGGAAGGCTTGCAACTCAATGGTATTAATAAGCTGTTAGTTTATGCTGATGATGTAGTACTACTGGCCGATAGCGAGGAGATACTAAAGGCCAACACGCACACACTATTGAGTAACACTAAGAAATTAGGACTGGAGGTAAATATCAGTAAAACTAAATATATGGTCACATGTAAAAATTCAGTATATATAGGAAATGGACAGCTAATGACAAATGAGGGAAATTTTGAGGAAGTGGCTGAATTCAAATATCTAGGAACAATAATCACAAATAGGAATGAGATGCACAAAGAAATTAAACATAGGCTCAATTCTGGAAATGCGTGCTATTGTGCATTGCAGAGACTTTTGATGTCCCAACTCCTTTCAAAAAACGTTAAGCTGAAAATATATAAAACTATTATTCTACCAGTTATATTATATGGGTGCGAAACATGGACTCTTACTTTAAGGGAGGAAAGGAGATTACGAGTATTTGAGAATAAAGTTCTTAGGAAAATTTTTGGACCAAAGAGAGATGAACAGACAGGTGAATGGAGAAGACTGCATAACAATGAACTACATGGTCTTTATAGGAAGCCAGATATAATAAGAACAGTTAAGTCTCGTAGACTGCGATGGGCAGGACATGTTGCGCGTATGGGGAATGAAAGACGTGCATGGAAGCTTCTTGTAGGAAAGCCAGAGGGAAAACGCCCAGTTGGTAGGCCAAGAATGAGGTGGGAGAACAACATTAACTATGATTTGAGGGAAGCAGATTATACAGGGAATGATTGGAAAGCATTGGCTCAGGATAGGGATGTATGGAGAGCTTATGTCCGCACGGCCATGAACCTTCGGGTTCGATAGTGCCAGTGAGTAAGTAAGTAAGTATAGTTACCGGTGTTTCAAAATATTTATATGGTTAATTTAAACGGCGATGTTTGAAAACAAATTAGAAACGTGAGGTTATGTATATTCACTGCAACTCGATCATATTATTTATTGCCAAATAGGATCGCAATATTGTAAGAATGCACTCTAGTGGAGAAATAATGAAACACATCAAACTATTATAATCAACATTATAGGTTAATCATTTATATTTTGAAAGAACAACTCAGTAAAATCACTGAATCTATTCATTATTTGCTATATTCAATGTATTTGTTGGAGAAAAATAATGGTCTAACCTGTTCAGAATATTAAAAAAGGAGGAGCTTTCCTTATCACAAAAGCATGAGCTGATAAAGAGAAATCGATAAGGAGCGAGGTGAAACACTACTGTCATTGGTGTAAAACAGAATTCATTGAAATGTGATTGGTCATTGACTACCATTTGCGACATGAGTTAGTCATTATAATTATCATTGTCATTATTATAGTTATTTGTGAACTGATTTGTGATTAAGTATAGGCCTACCTATATCCCGTAGGCTATGTGACATAGGCTAATAATAGCGGCCAAATTTCAGTATGTCACGAATCCCTTACAATAGAGAAATATGCCTATTTTTTATGATTAGTTTTACATCCTATTTTCTAAATTGTTGTATGCAGACTGGTAATACTCGTATTTAGATTAGATTATTAGACTAGCCCCATGCTAATGTAATCAGAGCTTCATGAGATTCCGCGTTCGATTACCAATCAGACCATACCAATTTTCCATAAAGGAAATTATTTCTTCGGTCGCATCGGAATTAATTTAAAAAACTAGATAATCTACGCTTTAAATTGATGTTCCGCACATCTAGAAGCCACGAAACATAGGCTGATTCAACGTTGCAACATTGCATCCATAGAACAGAGCATATCAACAATAGCTTCGGTAACAAGAAACCACGTTATTTACACTGTCCAAATATCACTGTTCTGCTTTGTTGATTCCCTTTTTAATTATTCAAACTCCAACATTGCAGTGGCGGCTAGTGTTTTTACGTTATTATTTACATTTAATATTGTTTCATAGAGTGTTATAACTGCGGGGTTTCCACCAAACGGCTTAAGATGGAATTTTATGGGAATTCTTCGGAGATCTAGGTAGCGTTTAATTACATACTTACTTGGACCTATAAATTGGAAAATTTCGATATGAAATGACTTGATATAAGTTAACTTATATATTCGACTTGAACCGAAAGTGCGATTTTCGGTTCGTAACATCAATGCCGTTATCCTCCTTGAACTGAAAGATTCGTGAACTATGCCAATATCCCTTCTCTATGCATCTACCCCACTCTCCTTTCTACCTCTCCTATTGCGCTGTTTGTACTGCGCATCTCCCCTTCTACCTCGGAACGCTCAAATACGATACGCAGATTCAGAACATTATCATTCGATCGGAACATTTGGTTGGAACTACGTCGTCTGGAGCACGCGAGTGGTGTGTTTTAAGTTTTTGGTCCGGAGGACCAGGGACCCTGGCTTGGACTGAAAGTATGTGTGAATTTGTTTGAGTGAGTTATAATATTTTTTATGTTAATAATTATTAATTTGTTTTCTTTTAAATTCAAGAATGATCAATACTGTTATTTGATTATATTTTTCTAATACTTCAGACGCACTATTTATATTAAACATCATTTTTTATATACATCATGTTTAATGTTCAAATGATTTATGTGTATACTGCTGTTGGGCATATTACCGTACACAAGCTTACTTATTTAGGAGATCATACAAACTTCCTTTTTTTCCGTCTAGCTTTCATGGTTAATAATAATAATGATACACCCAGTTTAGCTAAGTATCATAGATTACTCAAGTGTTTTAAGATCTATTGTTGATTTATGTTTAAGTGTTTGGAAAAGAAAGATGAATCAATCTTTGCTTCTTATGGGCCCGGGCAAAGGCTTTTGAATAATAACCCTGATTGTTATGAACTCAAGGCTAATATATACAATGGAAACAAAAGACGATACACGGCGGCGCAATAAATGTTTTACTATCGCGAGTTTAATATAATAATGGTAACAAACAGCACCAATGGTAGTAGAACGCGGGTAAAAAAAATTATAAGGCGCCACAGACTATTAAAATATATATAAATAATTACATCAATATACGTAAACTAAATCTAATATTAACTATAAACTAACTTATTATTCCTACATTATGACTACACGCATAGAAAATGAAGAGAGGGATATACGTATTTGAGACATTTCCTATTTCAATCTATTATCTGACTTTCAAGTTCCTCTCAAGTTTATATTTAAGTTTCCATTCTTTTGAGTTTTAAGAGACATTATTATACTTTAAGTCATGACACATTTGATAATCATTTTAATATATATATATAATGTGTGTGTGTCTAGGATATATATATATATATATATATATATATATATATATATATAGGATGTACATGAATTATACCGCATAAATTTAACTGTGTGTAGAGGGGCATTATACGGATAATTTGATATAGGGAACCAATGGTCTACGAGTGAAAATGGGCGAGTTATAGGGAATCAAAGTAATCGACAATTAATACAGATAAATCAACAGGAGAGCAAAGTAGGAGAGAGAATTATACTAGAATCACTTCAGATCTTAGTATTAATTCCGAGATCCTGATTTCTAATAATGCATCAACAACGTTTATGAAATATTGGGTTATCAAATTCCTTAAAATGTTGAACTTAGCAGATGATTGGACGCCACTGCACTGGTTAAAGTAGAATCGATACAATGTGAGCCTTAGCTCAGAGTGAAACAGGCAGAATCTGTGTAGTTAACTTCTGGCTTAATGGTTAACGCGATGGATTTGAGATTCGAACACTGATAGTTCAAATCACGGCAGGCCACTTTTTTCTTTCTTTCCCTGCGTGTGTACTGTGATATGTTGACACTGAAATTCGTTCAGTATAGTCATGCGCAAAATAGCTATTCCCGTATTGGTTATTACATTAACATCTTATTAGAAGTTACTTCAGTATCAGTCGCATTACATGAAAGCATAGTGGAACATTTTTCTAATAAGGTTGGATTTATTGGTATTTTACAACCTTAGAGATGCTATTAAGTTATTTAGTAAGGAACAAACATTTCCTTTAACTTCTAATTATATTTCTTATTATTTTGCTCCTATTTTTAGTCTATTTTTGTCTTTATTATTATGAATAATCTTGCCGAAATGCATCTGATTTATGGTGCAACACAAGATAATGGTGCAAGACCTGCTGCCATGTACGCGTAGCGGTATCCGATTAGACGCCATCCTCACCGAACAACCTTCGAGTCTGTTGATAGGCGTTTGCGGGAGGCAAATAGAGTAGACACCGGTGAAAGACGTATGCGCCGCATTGCAGGGTTCGAAGAAAATGTTCTTCATAGGGTGGAAGATGATCTTTCTAGTAGTACTCGTGCTATCGCACGTGTAATGGGCACGGACAATCAAACCGCACGGGAAGTCCTGCACGAAGACCAGCTCTATCCCTTTCATCTGCAAAAAGTACAAGCCTTACAGCCAGTGGACTTCGCTCAACGGATACAATTTTGTAATTGGGCATTGCTGCAGCCACCGCTCTTCTTTTCCTTGGTGTTGTTCATTGATGAGGCAACATTAAATACGGATGGGCTGGTTCTGAACTCAGAGAACAGACATGTGTGGGATTATGAAAATCCTCATTCCATCTTTGAGAGGTGTCACCAGCAGAGCTTTACGGTGAACATATGGATAGACGTGATTTCTGACCACATCATTGGCCCCTACCTTCTTCTCCAGAGATTAAATGGTGTAATTTATAAAACATTTCTGAGCACGTCTTAACTAGATTGTTAGAACAAGTTCATCTTCACATCAGGTCCCTTCCCATTTCTGCCGGAATGTGCCAAATTATTTGGATGGAGTGTATCCTGGCCGCTGGATATAGCAAGATGTAGTACAACTGTAGTGTGGCCACCTCGCTCTCCAGATCTCTGTCCACTTGTTATTTTGGTGGGAACACCTGAAAACACTGGTGTATGCGACTCCTGTTGATACAGATGAACTGTTAGTTTCACGCATAATCACAGCATGTGATGTCACCCGCGAGACAATTGGTATCTTGAACGGAGTACGAGAATCCTTTAGTCGCCGATGTCGTCTGTGTTGTGAGAATGGAGGTGGTCAATTTGAACAATTTCTCTAATGAGTGTGCAGGTGCTTTACCTTTTTTCTGTTTCCTTAAATGTATTGTTTATTATTTCCTAATAATATTATGTATGTCATGTGTGCATATACTGTACCTCTCCATGTTATTACTTTGTAATCGCTGCACTATCATTTATTTGAGTACGTAATTACTGTACAGTACAATTGCACATTTTATTTGCGAAATCTATTATACTCTGCAGTATTATTATCACAACCTTTCAAACAATTGTCTGAAAAATACCTACGTAGATAGTTTTGTAACTCATGTACTGCGCCGACACTCCAATACCGTATTTTGTAAAATAATGTATAAAAAATTAAAACCAGAAGTAAATCTACGTACGTCACTAATTTACAGGACATAGGCTACATAATAAAGGGAAGAAAAAGTGTATACATACTGTACATGGTTTCGAACGTGATGCAACAATCTTACTTTTGCGTCAGTAGTAAGACTGACAAAACCACTAAGCTAAAGGCGCATGCTTGTTGCAAGTTACAGTATCTGTATCATATTATTTACATTTTAATTTGAAATAATCAGTGGCGTGCCATCCATTTTACAAATTGAATCATAACTCTGACATTTTTGTTCATAGACCATTAGTTCATTACATCAAATTGATTATGAAGTATAATACCCATCTATACGTAGTTAAATTTGTGACGTATAATTCATTTACATCCTGTGTATGTATGAATGCATATATAGTAAAGCAGCGAAACATAGCATGAAAATGCTATGATTGCACTGAAAGACCTACTCTCAGACAGGATTACTATAGAATAGTACATGTATATATATCATTATCATCATTATTTGCATTAATGGATTAGGTCTGTTGACCCGTTCCGACTTCAGCCCATCTCTTTCTAGGTCTGCCCACATCTCGGGTGCCTTTAGATTTGTATTTTGTTATTTGTTTTGGACATCTATCTTCATTCATTCTGTCTATGTGTTGCTTCCATTTTTGTCTATATGTATCTATTTTATCAGTTATTGCAAATATTTCAAATTCCTGTCTTATTTCTGTGTTTTGATTCTGTCTTCCTACATGTATATGTATGTAAATATATATATATATATATATATATATATATATATATATATATGATATGAAAAGAAAAAAGAATGCTTGAGTCGGGATTTGAACTCGAGTCTCTAAAGTTTAGAGACTTTAGAGACTCGAGTTCAAATCCCGACTCAAGCATTCTTTTTTCTTTTCATATCATATTTGCCTTCATTGCCAAATGTCACAAAATATATTTATAATATCATATATATTATATATATGGCAGCCAG